>CAMXCT020003371.1:0-67338 GCA_947184155.2 Cladocopium goreaui | reverse complement strand
TTCCACCAGGATGTGCAGGAGAAGCCATTATCAAAGATTTTCTGAAGTGGGATGAGTGCGTACCCATACATGATGTCAAACTTCACTGGAAGGTAAATGAGGTGAAGCCAACGCCCAGAGGTTTTTTCTGATGCATGAGCGCCCGTGCCACTCAGTTTGGGGAACCATTTGACTTCGAAATTGATGATGAAACAACTGTCATTCCTATCAAGGACCCCGAAGATGACCATGTTCACATGCTCTCATTTTTTGGTGGAGGCTTCGGTGGATGGACGTATGGAATGAAACACATTGGGGCATACCACGGCATTTCAACGAAAGTTGTAGCCATTGAATCAGACCTTCTTGCATGTATCAACTATGCTGCAAATCATGATGTTCCAATTGTCAATGGGTATGCTCCTTTACCGATCAACATGATGCAAAGAATGCCGAAGGGTTGTGTAATCCATGGCAATGTTTTGTCATCTACGTGGATGGCACCCGTTGCAACGTGGCATCCGAACATTGTGACAATCAGCGCACCATGCCAACCCTGGTCAGGTGCAGGAGCCGAAAAAGGATTAGCATGTCCAGAAGGGTTATGTTTTCCAGAGTCACTACTCCAAGCACGTCTTCTTCAGCCGGAAGTCATTGGTTTAGAACAAGTCACTGGTTTCAATTCACATGATCAACGTGCCATGGTTATCAAAGTCATTTCAATGATTGGGTATGCCATCAATTGGAGCAGAAGTTTTGATTTTGCAGCATGTGGACCTGTGCATAGGAGCAGGTGGATTGCAATCCTCAAACGTGTCAGTGAAATTCCTCCGGTTGACTCATGTCCAAGAAGTATGAACACATGCTCTGGGGAACAACATGATGAGAGTGCAGATTCTGACAATGCAAATCAAACCGTTTTGGGGTCTCATGTTTGCTCATCCCTTCGATTTTCCTGGGGGTGGTTTTTCATGTGTGAATCCCAAAAGAGTGGTCCAATCAGGGGGATTTGATGTTTGCACACAACACTCCCAGCAACCAGATGCCAATGCAGCCCTGAAATGCATCCGAAGCCAAGAGCAGCATGAAGCTGCTACACATCCGATGGCTCAGCCGGGCCTTGCAGCCGAAACCAATGTCCAGGGACAGCACCCAGCTGTCAAGCACCCGTGCATACGAGCTGCCACAGTGAACATGTCTCATGCCACAGGTTGTATGGTTCAAGATGCCAATTCCATGCCAAATGAACCCTTGGTACCGCAGCCATTTTTCAGCCGACAGGTGAGCCAGACAGAAGATTCTCCCAAGTCGAGACAGCCCCCTGCTGTCAAACAACCGATCACTCCGGCCGTTAGCACATGCAACCGCAGCCGAGAGAAGCCTGCCACAGAACAGCCGATGGCTCAACCGAGCCTTGCAGCCGAAACCAATGACCAGAGACAGCAGCCAGCTGTCAAGCACCCGGTCATCCAAGCTGATCAACTGAATGTCTCACATGCCATAGGCTGTATGGGTAAAGGGGACAATTTCATGCCAGTTGAGCCAGTTGCACCGCAGCCATTTTTCAGCCGACAAATGAGTTCTGCAGATGAATTTCACAAGCCGAGACAGCCCCCTGCTGTCAAACCAACCATCATACCTGCCAGCAATTCCCAAGTTGAGAGTGCAGCAGATCAGTCGCTAGTGCTCCTTTCTCCACAGGACATGAAGCATGAGGGACACTCAGAAAGCCGGCATCATGATGCACATGGTACATACCAAACGACTTTCCTGGGTGATACGGGTAGGAATGTAACCCATGAACTCCAAAATGACCGTGATGTAACCCAATTCATTGACAGCTCACCAGAACATGCTCATCATGCCAAGTCACATTTTCAAGATGATCAAGACCTTACAAGTGCCATTTCCAAACATGTATGTTTGCCTTCTCCACTGCAGTTCCCTAACAAGACGTGTCACATGGATCCCAACATGCTCAACCACGGTGAAAATTTCTTTAACCAGCAACATGAAGACATGCAGGGACGCAAAATGCCAAGCAAAGATGTGTGTCAAGCACAGGAAGCCAGAAGTGCCGACACCAGCCTCATTTTGCAAAGATTCCTGCAGATCTCACCATCACATGCAGACACACATCCCTTACAATCCACAACATGTCCTCATGAATTCCATTCTCGAGATGATACGTGCGAAGCTCCAATTGGTACGGATGTCATCATGCCTCGGATTGACATTTCACCACAGTATATGAACCGGAATGATTTGCCTCAGTCTGATAACCAGACAGACTTCACCGAGCCAGATGGAATCCATGCCAAAGAACGATACGCAACTGCAGCCGTCACTTGCACCCGCCCACAGGCCATGACTCCAGACAGTGCGGCACAGGTTGTGCCCAAGGCCGACCAACCATCCAGCGTATCAACATCATTTGCACAGGACATCACACCCAAGTTTGAGGACGGACATACAACACAACCGACATGCCAACCCAGAAAAAGACAGATTTCCATGCAAACAATGATTGATCACCTCAAGTTGCCAATGCATGAGTTCCAAGAACACACGCCGAAGACTTTTCAAGCAGTTTTTTCCCAGATGCCAAAACATGAACCACAACTGATTATTACCTGCCGACATGATGAAGATTGTTCAAAACAAAGAATTTTTGCCAGCGGCCAAACGACGAAAGGTATGTGACAAAACTCCTTTGCAATTGAGAACATATACCCAAGATGAAAAACTTCCAGTTTTCATGGCAGCATACGGAAGTCAGCACCAGATACACATGGACACCCTGCGGAAAAAGGGATGCTTGGCACACTTCATTCAGGACGACAGTGTTGGACCAAGATTGATGCATCCATGTGAAATTGCCATGCTGCATGGTGTCACCAGCCGATATCTTGCCATCAAAAACTTTCGTATGTCATGGAAATTTCTGGGAAACCAAATCACGCCTTTGCATGCAATGATGGTTCTCACAGGTGCCTTCAAAATCATGCCAGATGTCAACAGAGATTTCAACATGCAAGATGTCTTCAGGACTTGGGAGTCACAACGACTTCGAACTTCCAATGTGATGCTTACGCATGGCCAGGCAGGGTCTCTCATCCGACACATGGTGTACGACGATGATATCACAGACATCCAACATGCCAACATTGACACTATCATCCGACAGTATGGAAACAGTATGTTGCCTGATCAGATGTACTGGGATTTGGATGGATTCCACAACATGCAAGATGATGAAGAAGCCATGCAAAATCCGACAAAGTCGGTGTCACTAGTCACCATGCTGGACCCAGAATCACCGGATCTGAACATGTCACCTACCCAAAGTTTTGCTGTGACACTCCGTGCCGTACTGCACCAAGCCAAAGGGAACATGTCTTTTTGGATAGCATCCGATGTGCCTCCGCAAGACTTATCCAATTTGTGGATGACTGCATGTGAAATCCAATCCATCAATGGGGAATGCCACCTTTTTCCAGGTCCACAGGTACTCAGATCCCTTGATCACAACCTGATCGTGTACATGGCTGACAGAAGACTGACAGTGTATGCACCCAAAGAAGACAATTTCTATGAATTCTGCTGCAACACTTTTGCCGTGGAAAACATGTATGACCAGTTTGGGATGCTCACTACGAACACGAAGCCATCACATGACACCATGATCATGGAATCACCTGTCGTACATGGAGCCAACACACATGACATCATGGTTGCGATTGCAGCATTGCAAAACTGCACCGAAGTCTTTCACTACCAGATTGAAGATGACAAATGGTGCTGCCAACTGGAGGGTGACCCAGTTTCCCGCCAGATAGTTGCATCCATCATTGCCACCGCGATCAGCAAACCATCACTTCAGATGATGGGCAGATACGTGACCATCAAGCATGACACCAAAACTGTGATCGAGTTTGGAGCAGCAGAAACAGGGGCAGCCGCACCACCAACAGCTTTCATCACAGCCGTTGCAGTAGCTTTTGCCAGAACCATGTTAGACACAGTGTCAACACCTGAGGGTTTGCCAGTCAGCATCAAATGGAAGTCACGACCCCTGTGGGAAGGAAGAACCGACCCAAATGTCACGTCAGAAGTGATATCCACTATGCTGATGTATGCCTTGGCTCCCGCCACACATTTCAGAGAAGTCCGACTTGTAGTCAATGGACGCCAGTTCTGCACAGGCAACATGCTTCAATTTGCAGGCAGTGGACAGATGATCGAAGTTCATTTGGCTTTTGAAGTTTGCGGGGGAGCAGGACCAACAGCAACGAAAACTCAGCTCAGGCAGCAGGTTCGAAACTCCATTGCTTCGTGGATGCTGGAAAACAACATTGAACTCTCATGGATCAATGACAACCTTGAGAAGCTCATTGACGATATAGGAATGAAACGATGTGTTCCTGTCATTCAGCAACCGTCCAGCAACAAGAGAGACAGTCAGCTCCATCAAATCCTCAAAGAGGCTGCCATCCAATTGCCACAACCGACACCGAAAGTGCAACATGCAGCACAGGTCGCAAAGAACAAGATTCGCAAAAAGCACCAGACCATGCCGGAGCCTCAACAGTTCAAAGTAGACTGTACTTATTTGCTGAAAGAAGATGGACAACCTACCCAACAATTGCAGGAATTCAGATGCAATTCCACGGGTATCTCCCTGACAAATGCACAAGGAGCCACCCCTTGGCTCAGGGAAAACCAGCAATTGTCCTCCGATGAGCTTGCCATGTTAATCCTTGGACCCATGCCAATCGAGACAACGTTGCCACATGAGTCAGTCGTCGTCCCATGCTTCAACAGTGATACACAGCAGGTTCTCATGCAAGCCACCATGGTTCAGTTTGGAGCCAAACTTGTCAAACCAAGACAATGGGATCAAACAGCCACAAAATCAGGGACAAGCAAGGTGTGTTCGCTCACTCTTTGGAAGCAGGATTGGACTGAAGATGAATGGAGATCAGCCACCAATCAAACCACACAATTCGTGAAAGAAGTCTTTGCACATGACGGTATCCATGGAGCCATCACAAGTGTGTGGGGAAGATCATTTCGCAGAGGCAAACAGCCAGCCATTGCCCGGGATGCAACAAGTGTCCAAGTCCATGTCGCTGTACAGGAATCCCAGTTCACAGCCATGCTCAAGATCACTGGCCACAACAAAATTTGGGCAGTGCCAAAAAATGAAGATGGAAGACTCACAGATGATTTTCGAATCATTTGGCTCCCACAGACGGTTGACCACCCAAAAGCAGCCACCATCACAGCCAAAGTTGCCGGCCTTGCAGGTTTGGTTCGGGGAAAATCATCCTTGGAAGTCCGTGTCAATGCCAGCATGTTTGCAGAAGCATGGAAAGCAATCAATCCCAATGAAAAACCTCCAGTCGATGTCTCAAACAAATGGATTTACAAGCTCGAGCCTTTGCCATATGGATGTAATTCATGCATGCTCGAGGAGTGGTCACAACATGTTGGATGGACGTTCAGGCCTTTGAGAGCCACAGGACCCAAGAGCTGGTTAGTGTGCACAGGTGAAAACCCGCCAGTTGGACCATTGGCATTCAACGGGCACCCGGTGTTACCAAGGTACATGCCACAGAAGCAAAGCCCTCAGATGCAGCCAATCTTAGCTGGCCCCAGAAGCGCACCGACACAGCCCATCCAACAGACGGCAAGTGCAGCCCCAGTAACCACCCCCAATGACCCATGGTGGAATTACTTGAATCGAAATGCACCACCTGCCGCAGCCACAGCAGCTCCGTCACAGGGACCAAACATCGCCCACTTTGGGCTGTGCCATTCGCATAGGTGAAGCCAAAAACCCGGGACCAAGACGTAGCACATGCTTAGTCAACATAGTCCTAGCCAATCCTACCAGTCTTGCAAACAAAAAGGACACACTACAGTACGACAGCTCTTACAGGAGGAAGATGTCAATGTGTTGTGCCTGGCCGAAACATCGGCCACCAAAGATGTTCAGACGCAGTGCCAGAAAGACCTCTCCAGACAAGGATTCAAAGTTTTTTGGTCACATCCGGTGCCACCACAGAGAACTTGCCAGAACGGAACAGAAAGCATCCGTGGACGAACAGGTGGCACAGCCATAGCTGCCAATGTTCCAATGAGGAGATGCAGAAATCCGTTGCCAGCCGAATGGAATTCAACCACCAGATATGTGCACACAATTGCCAGTTGGGGGCAAACTCATGTGCAGATTTTCACCCTCTACAGTATCCCCCAAAGCCACAGTCATGCAAAAGACTTCCTGAATAACCTCTTAACTATGACATTACAACAAGCTGCTACAGTGCCATTACCTTTCATAATCTGCGGAGACTTCAACATGGAACTTCATGACCTTCCCATTTGGGAACAATTCCAACGTAAAGGTTGTGCAGATTTGATAGCAATCCATAAGCAAAAATATGGCACCGGTATGCCTCCTGCGTGTCAAGGGGTTACCAGACCTGACAATGCCATCCTGTCCGAACAGTTGATTCCGTACGTAGGTCATGTCAAAGTCACGTCACCAGAATGGTTTGCTACTCATTGCCCAGTCTTTTTCAATTTACAGTTGCCCCAACCCACACTACATAAAATTACCTTGAAAATGCCAAAAAGCTGGGTGGAATTGGGAATTGACCAAGCCGACCTGACCCAGACATGTGAGAGTATGCGGCACCACCCAATTTCCACCACACTTGAAGAATGGGGTCAAAAAGTTGAATCAATGGTCGATGTTTGCATCCATAGCCATTATGCTACCAATGGACATGGCATGAAAGGCCTGCCCAAAGCATATCGAGGAAGATGCCAACCACGACACCCCATCAAATCTCCAGTGTATAGCTCGGTGCCAAAAGCACGACAAGGTGATTTTGAACCTCAATTTGAAATCAACCGAAGGACAACCAAACGAAGGGTCAAACAAACCCGAAGGATCCAAAACCTGCTGCGGAGAATCCAAAAAATGGACCATGGGGGTAATACATCTCAGGAATACATCCAAGAATGCCAACAAGAGTGGACAACGATTCTCAAATCCACAGCATTCGGTGTCCCTTTTTATCAATGGCTTGTAGAAGTACCTGAACTTGGATACCCCCAATGGCCACTACCGACATCCAAATGGTTGCATGAAGTATCCCAAATAGTGCAACACCAGGTCACAGATGATATCGCCAAAGACCATGCAATTTTTGCCAAAAAGAGTCAATTTAATCGGTTCTGTGATCAAAGATACCATGGATCGTCACAAGCTTTTTCCAAGGTAAAGGGAGCACCCCCATTACCTATCACAGAAGTTTACATTCCAGCCGAAGCAGAATGCATCCTTGTTTGGAAGCCTGAGCACCAACAGGTTGAATGTTTTTGTGATGAACCAGACCTTTTTACCACGATGTCACCAGTCAAAGTTTTGCAGTACACTGGATGGATTGTGCAACATGATTGCCACAGTCTTACGGTGCAATTCCATGACATCCCAGCATCCGAGGAAACCACAGCCACGGTCACACAGGCCAATTATGTTGTTGAACCGAGTCAGGTTGCTGATCAGTTGACAGCTTTTTGGGCCCCTTTGTGGCAGGCAGAACATGATGTACAGCCAAATGACAATTGGCCAGAGTTTGAAACGCTTGTGCAACACCTGCCAATTTTCCCCACCGTATTCCAGTTTGATGACTCCCTAGACAAATGGAAAGAAGCCATCAAAAAACTTCGAGCCACCTCAGCCCGGGGATTTGATGCCGTGTCAGCACAAGAACTCAAAATGCTGCCAGATGTCTTGATCCAAGAGCTACTTGCAGTGTGTAACTCATATTCCCAGGGTTTTCCCACTTGGTTCATGCGTACCAGGGTGTGTCCCCTTAATAAAACAGATGATGTTCCAACTGCACAACAGAGCCGCCCGATTTGTATCATGAGTCAAATCTACAGATTGTTTGCTGGTGTGTTCTGTTCACAGGTTCTGAAATTCTGGTCCCAATACTTCCCCCCTTCCATCACAGGCATGCTGCCATCGCGAGGATCCCATGATGCAGCTTATGCAGTGCAGATGATGGTAGAGCTAGCTAAGTTTCAGGGCCAAGACCTTTCAGGATTAACCCTTAATATCAAGAAATGTTTCAACTGCATCCGACATGAGGCGGGCCATCGCCTTTTGCTTGCATTAGGCCTTCCTGAAGCGCGTGTGCGTCAATTCATCCTCAGTATTAAACGCATGCATAGATACTGGGAAGTTAGTGGACAATGCTTTGGACCAATTACAGCCACATGTGGTTTTCCCGAAGGTGACGCCCACTCGGTGCTAGTGATGTTGGCAATTGCCTTGCTGTGGGCATGTAATGCCGAAAAAGTAACAAGCTCCCAGTTCCAAGCGTCGGCATACGCAGACAACTGGGCCTGGATCACACGACAAGTGTCAGACAATGGCCCTGCAGCCAATGTTACCATGCAAGTAACTTCAGTTTGTGGCTTGGCAATTGACTGGGGAAAAACCTGGCGATGGGCCACAACGACATCAACTGCAGCGCAGGCATTAGAATCCATCCATACCAACATGCGTGCACAGGACATTGACAGATGCCATAACGCAAAGGACCTGGGTTTCCAGTTGCACTACTCAGTTACTACTCAGGCACCCGAGTTTTGGGAAGCAGAAAAACCAGACTTGAAAATGGCCTCAACCGACTTGGTAGGTTGGCACAATTGCCATACAACCTCACAGTCAAGGAGTATGTGTTGCGAATGAGCATATACCCAGCGATGTTCTATGGCACAGAAATTTTTCCCGTGGCAACTGACACATTTTCCAAGGTGCGCACCATGGCAGCAGAAGCTTTAGTGGGAGCCTCTCACAGCATGTCACCAGCTTTCTCTTGCTAGGTTTAGTCTTTTTTCCATGCCAGATGTTTCAAGAAGTGACACCCTTGCCATCCTCAAATCCTATCCCGATGCAGACCGCAGACAACTTCTTCGGGAAATTGCCGGCGCATATCAGCTTGAAGCGCAGAAAGCGCACTGGTTGGAAGACACAAGTGGAAACTGCCAATTCTGCGGGGATGGGAAGACCCACAGACTTTTGACATGTCCCGCTTTTGCACATACCAGAGAACCATACCTTGACATGATATGCCGGATGGAGGAAGAAGGACTCACATTTCACGACATGGCGGTGATCCATTCACATGCAGACATGCAAATACACCAACTCTTACATCACAAACAACCTGATGCCATTGTAGCGGAGAACTTTCAAACCTTTGCTGAAATCAGACAATTGCACCAACAACCATTCAATATCTACGTAGACGGCAGTTGCAGCAATCCGAGATTCCCAACATCTCGGTACGCAGCATTCTCCGGAGTTATTGACACAGCTGACAACGACTTGCACAGGCGTGAACTTGCCAGAGCATTTCGAGATCATCGAACCTTGCCACCTACACTAGTGACATGTTTTGCTGCAAGAGTGAGGGGTTTCCAGAGTATCCCACGTGCAGAGCTCTTGGCTATCAAAACAGCAGCATCCATACCATATGGGATTATTCATTCCGACAGTAACTATGCAATATCTCAGGCCACTCATGCGGTTGTAGATACCTCCAAGTTCTATGCCAAGTCCAATGCAGATGTGCTTTGGGAACTTCATGACATGCAACCTGATCCCAGCCGTTTTCGTAAGATCCGGGCCCACCAAAACCTCCATGCACTGGATGACATGCTGGATCTTTATCATGCCTTGGGAAACCATGTAGCAGATGAAATGGCTAAGATTGCATGTAAAACCATCAACCAGGACTGGCAAATGGAACTACAAACATTTCATGGCCAAACAGACACAGCCAGACAGTTGCTCTATGAGTGCTACCAGCTGCACTTGGATTTGTTTAAAGCACGAGCGCAAACCATGCAACAAAGAACCAGACAGGATGCTTCGACAGTTCCAGTCAATGCCAAAAACTCACCTGATGCCATTTTTCAGAAGCTTTGCAACTGGATGCCAGCCGACACGCAGGCATTAAATTTTCCGGGGGGGCAACAAGAATGGTTTTCTCAATTTTCCTGGGGTACATGGTGGGCTGAAAAGGTTTATATATGGCCAACTGAGCCGCAGGGACCTTTGGAGAAAGAGCTTGGCGTTTCATGGCTGGAGTTAGCACTTTCGCTGTCGCTTTCAGTATCCAAATGTTTGCCTATACTCCGTAAGAATCAGCAAGGACAGGTCAGACTCCTAATGGTAGAAGATGCAGTAGATGTCGAAGCACATGGAGTACATCTAAATGACATTGCCACCACTGCGCAAAAAATGTGGGCACAAGCAGTACTGTTGATGCAGCAATCAGCAGTGCCAACAGTGGCAAAGGGCTTACAGACATCGCTATATGTTCAAGGGTTTGGCCAGAGTGTCAGTGGTATGTCACCACGACCGAGCTATCCAATGCAGGACCGAGTGGCAACATACATACGTGAGAATTTGCAAACAAAGAAGTCCTATGAATATCCCTTCAAACCAACGTGGCTGGAAGCCAGATGTCAACAGATGCAAGATTTGGATTGGACCAATATATGCAACACCTTCAAATACTCGAGGCGCAACATCAAGCAAGGCAGGGGAAACATCAGCTAAGCTGATATCCAAATTTAGTTTTGTTTACCTGCTGAAACCAGCAGAGAGCTCGTGGATCTAGAGCCTGCGTTCTGCTCATGCCGGGCGCAGGCTCCTTTGCGAAGGAAAGGGGCCTTAATTCAGGTTAGTGAAATATTGTAATTTACCCAGATATATCTACAGAATCTACACTTCAGTTGGTTTACGGATCGATCCAAAAAAAATCACAAAAAATCACCATTTTGCCATATTTGGCCTGGCCTATTACAGCCACTATCTTTGTGGTATCCCCCATTTTTTCGACCCAACGAGAAGTTTTTCGGGCACAGAGTCTCCGCAGGTTGGTTTGCCCGTGGTCCTATTGGGTATGCATTGCTGCGGGGTGTGGAACTTGGGGACCTGCTGGATGCCATGAAAGTGGAGCTTTAATGGGATTTTATGGGATCTTATGGGCGCTTTAAATTTAAAATATTGAATGGTGATTTCATGGGATTTAATGTTGAGAAAAATGGGGATTTAACCAACAAACATGGGGATATGAATGGGAAATACAATCCGGTAATGTCACAGATCTATGGAAAAAAGGATGATCATGGACTCCATGGACCATTTGCATATTTTTTGTGCCTATCAAAATGGCGATTTTCCAGTTCGCTATGTTAGTCGTTACCAGTCATGGTCGGTTTTTGGGAACGTGATGATCACCAGTCCCGACTTTGTTGCATTTCAAGGCGACCGCAGCTGACATGCTGACTTTTGTGTAGATTCCTCTAGATTTCCGAAGCCGAAAAAGCGCCGTTGTTTCGCTGGTCGCAATGTCGACGGGCAAACGCGTTGGAATGATCTGTGGAATGCTGATGTTATTTCTTCTAGGCTGGGGCTGGACTCTATGCATTGTCCCTCAATTTTTAGGGGTGCTTTATAAAAAAAAAATATAATATATATAATATAATATATATATCTTTATATAATAGAAATGGGGGTCTCATAATAGCACTTATAAAATATACTATGCTTGTGATTTAAATACTAAGTCACTAAGTGGGTGTTCGATACTGGTAATATCTGGTACTAAATGACCAATGATCGTGGGTCCCGAGTTTTCGGCTTCACTGGGCCGATTTGAGATCTAAGAGTCTTGAGGGGCACCTAGTGTTGCCAGGAACATGTTGGTTGAATCTTCTTGTTGAATGAGATCCCCGAAAAATGTTAAAACCATGGCGTTTGTGGTACAAATCCAAACATTTACATCTATATAATATAATACAATATCATATAATATATCAAATTATAATTATACTATATTATATTATATTGTGTTATGTTATATTACATATATTTTTAAATATCATACTATATTATATCATAGTATATTATATCATATCATATTATATTATATTATATCATACTATATTATATTATATTATATTATATTGTTATATATATATATATTAAGTGTGCAATATGTATATATATATATATTTGTATATCTGTGTGCAACTTGCGAGAAACATGCGTTTGACATTTCTCTACCATCTGCGCCACGGGGAACAGGGCAGTGCGTGCTGCTTTTCGTCGTGTCAACGGCGACCTCCATGGTGACTGGTGCCATGCAGCTGTCGAGCAGCTTGAAACTGCAGCTGGGCGTCATTCGCAGCCTTGAAACTGGGTTGCTCCTTCAAAAGCATTCAAATACATTATGTAATATATATATATATATACTATGTCATATAGTCATATGTATATATATATATAGATAGCAATTGCCTATAATATATATATATATGTGTATATATATATGTATATATATATATACATATATGTATGTATGATGCGTGAATGAATGGTTGGCACAAGTGAGGGAATGGATCATTTTGCCTCTTTGCATCCCCAATTTTACTACCTTGTGGCGTGCTGGCAGCGACCGAGCTGGAAGGAATGTGTTTGTGAAATAGTTGCAACGCCAGCTGCAAGCCAACAAAAAGTGTATCCAACGTATTTGTATACAATTGTGTTATATCTATGTATGTATATATATATATATACAACTGAGTATATTATGAGTATATATGTAATTAATGTATATATATGGTCACTCCACCCACCAGAATTGATATGTATATATATATATATGTACAGATAGATTAATCCAGCTTTGCGGTTCCATTCCGGTTTTCAAAAACGACGAGGTTACCGGTCTCAGACTCATGGGTGAAGCCATCTGTTTTCCTGCTGGGCCTAAGGCAGTTACTATGGGATATATGGGTGTGTTTGAGAATGTGGTATCTTCCCAAATGACTGTTTTAAGCCACCTGGATTTTGAAATACTCTATCTTCAGACAGACTCATCGATATATGGATATATGTTACCAACTGATTTCTGCAGTTCACCAACGAATTCCGCCTTGCCAAGTGCCAAGGAACGATGAGATTCACCCGCCCGGTGGTAACAATGCCTTTCTGCAAACGATTCTTGGTTTAAGCGGTCAAACATTGTGATTTTGCTGGCAAAGATCATCAAACATGAAATCCAACCATTGGGTTTTCTCCTTGGAACATGAGGCTATCTTTAAGATTCAATGTCAGTCGATACGCTGGTATTAGTGGTTATACTTTGGTAAACTAACATAACTATGAAAAGATCCACCATTTTTAGTGTGGTAAATCCACGAACGAAATCAGAAATCACCATTTTCCAGTTCGCTATTTTGACATCACCAGAGGGATCCCAAGCCAACCATCGTTTCCATCCGGATCGTCCCACGATATGATCCCCAAGAGAGGTATCCCAAAAAATGAGGGATTGGAAAATCCATTCCCCTGAAGAATGGTTTTAACATGCCCATATGCTCCATGGTGCTGGAATATTTACCTACAAAACTGGGCGATTTTTGGGGTAAATGTAGGTAAATATTCCATACATGGAGCATATGGGATGGAAAACCATCCTGAAATAGGGTTATGAACTATGTTATAGAAGGTGGTGCCCCCAACATAGCGTTCAGTTGGGGTAAACAAATAACTCCAATTTCACTGCGGTTTTTGTTGCTGATATATCGAACTAGTTTTCATGGGGTTGATAAACCAATTTATAACTAGGGGGGCACCACCTTGTGGGATTATAAACTGTGATTATTCTGGATATAAGTTATGGCCCAACAGTGAACAAAAATTGGGATTACTATGGATTATTTATGGATTATTTCATATCACCAACCAGTTTATTACCTATGTTATACCTGAAAATTAGTGTATTATTGTGTATGTTTCTGTATCGTTATGGATCCAGCCGTGCCTTCTGAAAGTACGACTGGGGTATGATGACGTTTCGGGGTCAGCCGTACCTTCTCAGACAGTGGCCATGGATCCACAGGGTATAATTATATATGTATACAGTATATATACATGGAGATCATAGAGATGCCATAACGTTTTAATGGATTTTAATGGACACTTGATGTTCGGATGAGTGTGAAGATTTTCCAGCATTTTAGTTGGAACCATTCAGGAAGTTGAACCAGATATGGCCTGCGGTTCTGTGTGTGTGCATATACTTACTTATAATATACCATCTGGTTATTTAACATAGCCATGGAAAATCACCATGTTTAATGGGTAAACCATCAAACAACATCTATAAATGGTCCATTTTCCATGGCTATGTTAAATAACCAGAGGGTATATATATATATATATATGTATATACACTTGTGTATAGCCAATGTCATTCAGAGCGTTAACATAGAATAAGAGGAGTATACTAATGAATAGGAATAGCAGAAGGAAAGGTGTATATACTATATATATATATAACCAACAAAACGGGGATATAATGGGATATTAGCCAATATTCTTGATAATCCTCCACATATTATTCAAAGCCTGGTGTATGTTGAAACTGGAAGAGCATGGTTTGATCTTGGCAATTAAATTCTTCAAGATCAGTTTTCTGAGCGAACATATATTATGACTTTACATGGGTGTGTCTGGAAATGAGGAATACCCTCTGGTAGACTGTTACATAACTATGGAACATCACCATTTTTATGGGGAAAACTCACTATTTCGACTGGGCCATGTTCAATATGTTGGTCATTACCATGCCGGGTACCACTACTCAAACTGGCGACGGCAAGTCATATGGGATCTGGCTGGATCTGGGGAAAAATCCCAGTGATTTTCCCCCGGAAAGTGGCAGGATTTCCCCGGGGTCACTGGGATCATTGGGGCCGAAGATTCAATGTCTCCTTGAAACAAGATTCATAAGCGGTCCATGCCTACCTTACTCCTAAGAAAATCAGAAATAAATATGGTCCCTAGCGGATGACTATTGCTACAGCAAGCTACTGAACATCGATGATTTCCATTGAACCAGAGTTTTGCAACTTGATGAACTGATGGTTGGAGAAGGTCTCCCCATATGCAAACCAGTGACCCAGTGACCCGTCTTGATGTTTACCAGCCATGTTTACTCGAGGACAGGCTCAAAACGGCAGCTTCAGTACTCCTACTACTACTACAAGGGGGCCACGTTGCTGAAGTTTGGTGGGCAGTCCACAGAATTTACTGTCAAATTTCGTTGTACAGGGATGTATATGGTCTTGACTATGGAGGGGGACATTCCTTGTAGGGACACTCCAAGAACATTCCTGTTCATTAATTTTGAAATTTCATTCCAGAATAGTTCTATTTCATTCCAAATAATTCGATTTCATTCCAAATAATTTCATTTCATTCCATTTTTTATTCCAACTAATTAGGTTTCATTGTATAATACTTTGTGATTATTTTAAAGACTTAGTTAAAGATGTGTTTATCAATTTTGATATTTTTTTGATTTACTATTGCAATTTTTATTCTTTATTTACTATTGCTACTTTTTTTCTTTGAACTTTTTGCATTTTGTTTTGAACTTTAATGTTTTTTTTCATTATTAGTCTCTTTGAATGTTTGGCGTTGTTTTTTTTTGACATTTTTGTTGATGTTGTTTGCATTGTTGGATTGATTTGTTAAAGCGTTTTTTTGAATGTGTGTTTTTGTTTTGAATGTTTGATATGTTTCCTTTTTTTTCCGAGTTTTTTCTTTAAAGGAGTAGCAACTTTTAGGAGTAGCCCTGTTAAGAGTAGCCCTGTTAGGAGTAGCATGGAGTAGCCCAGGGCTCTTTAATGAATTATGGAACTGCTGTGGGGGAAAGCCCATCGGCAAAGTAACGAGGTGGTCAGTGAGCTAAGTTGATTTCTAGCCAAAATTTCAGCAGGGTTGTGAAAGATCAATCTATAGCTGGTTGGTGGTTTGGAACATTTGGATTATTTTTCCATAATACATGGGATATCATCCTTCCCAACTGACGAACTCATATTTTTAAGAGGGGTAGGTATACCACCAACCAGTATAGTTGAGGGGGCCTACTTTCGCAACTTAGAACCAGGGACAACCACCTTGAGCAACATGCAATGCAGACAAGCCCCACCCCAAGATGTGACGAAAAATCGCCCAGTTGATTTCAGCACGGATCTGGAATAATCGAAGAACATCTGTGTGAGAAATTCCGCGAACCTGGATTTTTCCTTTGGAACCAAGGATATCATTTCATCCACTTGATCCATGCACATCCATTCTCTGGTGCCTCCTCCATGATTGGTATAGGTAGTATGTGATAGGTACTGTGCATCCTACCGTAGGTAGTAGATGAACCAGAAATGCGCGGGCTGTTTGTTGATAGGTTTATTATAGGGTTTGTTATAGTGGATCATAGTGCATGGTTTTTCGTGGGGAACATGATTTAACATGATAACTCAACACGTGACGGGACACCTCAACCAACCGTCTCCATGAACCACAACCATGTCACCTCGCGAGATCTCATTGGACAAGGATTACGATTACGAATGGGAGGACCAATATGGTTGGACCAGATTTCTGAAACTTGGTAGATGGTCCAGGTGGGAAGCGCTTGGTAGACCTGGTATGACCTGGTGACAATATGTGCCATGGTCAAAACTGGGGTAATCTGCAAAGTTTTTTTGGGGAAGGTCTTCAACCCCTTAGGGATGTGTGTATATATATTATATATATATATATAGAATTATATAGAATTATATGGAATTTTATAGAATTATATAGAATTATATAGAATTATATAGAATTATAGAATTATATAGAATTATATAGAATTATATAGAATTATATAGAATTATATAGAATTATATAGAATTATATAGAAATATATAGAATTATATAGAAATCCCAAACATGGCTAAAAATGGGACTAACAGCCCCGCACAGGCGTTAACCCAATCGATTCCTTTCACAGGGATCCTGGGAGTGGTGCTTTGGATCCATGGAATTTTATGACTTTCCATAGGGGAATTTAATTTCATCACTGGGGGGCAGGGTTTTCAACCACCAACCAGTGATCCATGTGAAAAATTGTTAATTTCTGGTGATTTAACAAGAAACCTATGCAAAGTCCACCCATTTTATAGCTGGGTAAACCAACTATTAATCAAGATCACATGGCATCAATGGGAATTCCAGGATCCTAAAGTGGAGGTACTGTACCATTTTTGAGGCCATATTTTGGGGGTATATCCCCTTACATAGGCCTAAAAAATAGGCCTTTTTTTCTATGGTAGGTACCTCCAATTTTTATCGGTTCCTGAGTCATGGCCATTGATGGCAGTTTGAAACCACCAACCAGTGAGTTGGTCGAGCCATGACCTGACGCTGTCGCGACAGCGTCGGCAGTGCTCCATGACGGAATTTGGGCTGAGGAATGTCATTGTCTTCGCGGCGTTCTGGTTGATTTTTTGTTGTGTGGCTTGACCTAGATGTCCTCCCGAGGGTGTTGTGTAAAAAACTATGGAAAATAAGCATTTGGAATAGGTAAATCAACTGTATTCACAAACCATTTTCAATAGCAAACTGTTAGTCACTACCAGAGGGTATCTTGAGATATCTTGAGTTAAGATGAGTTATATAAGTTGAGTTAAGATGAGTTAAGTTGATTTTCATAGCTGTAGTCATCCTTAATAGATAAATGCCAAAGCCAAAAAGAAATGGCCATGGCTTTGGAAGATAAATACCCGCACTAGATCCAGTACAATGATCCAGTACAAAAACAGGGAATTTCATTTTGGGAATATATGGTTCATATATGATGGGGGCCGGGTAAGGGATTCATTCCTTCTGCCTAATACTACCCCGAAGCGAAACCTCTGGTTTAGTATTAGCCATTATTGGTCCTATTCATTGAATTGTGGTTCCTTTGTTTGGGTGATACTTAATATTGGAGGGAAAGCCACACATTGAACATGTTCGCTGCAACCTGGACGTTTGCCCGGAGTTGATGTCCCGCAATCAACGTATTGTTCAGAGGGGGTGGCTAACTTTGATCCCTCATGAAGATAAAGTTGATGTTATTTCCCCAATCAACATATTGTTCTGAGGAGGTGGCAAATTTTGATCCCTCATGAAGATAAAGTTGATGTTGTTAGCCCGTTCAGCATATTGGTCATAGGGGGTGGCGGATTTTGTTCCCTCATGAAGATAATGTTGATGTAATTACCCGATTCAACATATTGGCCATAGAGTGTGGCATGTTGTTAGCCCGTTCAGCATATTGGGCATAGGAGGTATTGGTCATAGGGGGTGGCGGATTTTGATCCCTCATGATGATCAAGGTGATATTGTTTCCTCCTGAAGATAACTGTATTCAAGGTATCTTTCACATGCCACCGTGGCCTAATTTTCCCCCTTGGCCTTGCTTGGATTCGCAACTTCCCAGCAACACAGAATTGTCTCTGTTATGTCACAATGATGAGTCTGGGCGAACGTTGAGGTTGCGGACAACATGTTCAAACTGTCAAAAAATGATGATCCCTCTGATAAACTAACATAACTCTTGAACATCATTCGTTTTAACATGTTTTTATCATATCTATACATGGCATTGATTCCTTTTCGCAAGCTATCAATTTAATCGTTGACGGTCACACCGGAAGCCGACTGGTTTGTTCGTTAAACGCCAGGTTTCAGGACCTGCAGCGTGGATCTATTGGAAGCTCTACATCTATCCAAGTCATGTAGCGTGGCGATCTATTGGAACGCTGGGGGAAGATGGCCGACCACATTCTTCCTGCAGCTGAAAATGATTTGGCTGATTTTCCCACTGGGAAATCCATTACGAATTTGGGGATTCTACAATAGGGAAGATGTGTTCCTGGTTGGTGGTGACTGGAACCATGGAATGGATTATGACTTGCCCATCATATTGGGAATGTCATCATCCCAACTGACGAAGCCATATTTTTCAGAGGGGTAGGTATACCACCAACCAGATCATTTTTTTCATCATGGATTTCTGATTTCTGATGGATTTCTGAAATGGTGTGTAATTTATGATAGTCTATGGGGCGTGTGTTTTTTTTTTTAATTCTTGAATTATGGTCTGTATTCGATATGTGAATATATTTGAATGATATACATGGACAGTGACTCGATCCAATTTATATCTGGTTGGTGGTTTGGAACATTTTTAAATTTTCCATTTCATATATCTGGGTAAATTATAACGACCTCACTGCGACCTCACTGGAATCATGGTTTGTAAGGGGAATCATCCCCAAATGGCCTTAATTCAGGTTAGTGAAATATTACAATTTACCCAGATATATGGGATGTCATCCGAAACCCATTGACGAAGTCTTCATATTTTTCAAGATGGTTATTGCACCTTCAAACCACCAAGCAGATATTTAGGGACTCATCCCCCTTATGGGGCCCAAAAAATCTGTTCGACTGGATGACCTGTTGTCAGTTTGATTCTGATCCTACATGGTAAACATGGCTGGAAAATCCATGATTTGTTTGATCATTTTCCCTATAGAAACCTCTAGCTATAGTGGATTTTCCTAGTTATAGACTTACCGAAACCTCTATTTATAGTGGATGTTCCATAAAAAAATCTCCACGAAAAAAAACACGAGTTTTCCATAGGCTATCCACAGGATCCAATCGCGGCCCGCTAAACGAAGGACCGATATCTTGCTGCTGGAATGATCATGCCCCAAGAACTGCTTCTTAGTTGCAGATGACGATGATTTCGCAGACAGGGGTCAGCCTTGGTTTTGAAGAAAGATATACCGGCAAAAATAGAGGTTTAATGGGACTTAATGATATTTTAATGGGATAGATTTACCAGCAACAATAGAGGTTTAATGGTACTTCATGATATTTTAATGGGATAGATTTACCAGCAATAATAGAGGTTTAATGGGACTTAATGATATTTTAATGGGATAGATTTACCAGCAATAATAGAGGTTTAATGGGACTTAATGATATTTTAATGGGATAGATTCACCAGCAATAATATAGAGGTTTAATGGGACTTAATGATATTTTAATGGGATAGATTTACCAGCAATAATATAGAGGTTTAATGGGACTTTTAATGGGATAGATTTACCAGCAATAATAGAGGTTTAATGGGACTTAATGATATTTTAATGGGATAGATTTACCAGCAATGATAGAGGTTTAATGGGACTTAATGATATTTTAATGGGATAGATTTACCAGCAGTAATAGAGGTTTAATGGTACTTCATGATATTTTAATGGGATAGATTTACCAGCAGTAATAGAGGTTTAATGGGATTTAATGATATTTCAATGGGATAGATTTACCAGCAATGATAGAGGTTTAATGGGACTTAATGATATTTTAATGGGATAGATTTACCAGCAGTAATAGAGGTTTAATGGTACTTCATGATATTTTAATGGGATAGATTTACCAGCAGTAATAGAGGTTTAATGGGATTTAATGATATTTTAATGGGATAGATTTACCAGCAATAATATAGAGGTTTAATGGGACTTAATGATATTTTAATGGGATAGATTTACCAGCAATAATATAGAGGTTTAATGGTACTTCATGATATTTTAATGGGATAGATTTACCAGCAGTAATAGAGGTTTAATGGGACTTAATGATATTTTAATGGGATAGATTTACCAGCAATAATATAGAGGTTTAATGGGACTTAATGATATTTTAATGGGATAGATTTACCAGCAATAATAGAGGTTTAATGGTACTTCATGATATTTTAATGGGATAGATTTACCAGCAGTAATAGAGGTTTAATGGGATTTAATGATATTATTTTAATGGGATAGATTTACCAGCAATAATAAAATGGGCTAGCGCCCAGGTGCCGCCGACCCCCCTAATCGGAGGGAGGGTACTGGCAATCAACCTGGGGAGTATGATGTAGCACATGATCCCACATATATATATATACCTTCACCTACCATACACGCAAAAAAAGGCAGGTGTGACTTGAAACACAGGGTTTGCACAACAAAACGAGGGGTGTAAAAACCACCATGTATCCCGTCCTAGCCGACTCACGCCTCAAGTCATTTTGGTCCCCAAGAATGCAGCGAACTTTGTCTGAAGTGGCTTGGCGCTAAGCGGACTGAAGCTTGGGCGCAGGTGTTTTAAGTGTTGATTCTGTTGATCCCAAATCCACGTCTGCCTTGATTGGTAAGCAGAGTGAAACATGAAAACCCATTATATGCAAAACCATTTGGGGGTTAAAGCACATTTAGAAAAATCACGGAACATCCGTTTTTCCATAGTTTGACCGCATCACAGCCACTTCCATATTTTTCAATTTGACTTGCTTCCAGCATCGCAGGGCTGTAGGGTTCTCTGGAGTAATAGAAAATAAGCATGTTCGACCACTTTTCCCTGGCCATTTCATACCCATAGGTTTTGTTCGACCACCTCCAAATTGGGGAATGGGTGAAACCGATTTTGAATATCAATGGTTCTTGTTGTCGGAAAAGATTTTCCAAGACTTCAACTGCATGGCGATGAACCACACCAGCAACAGGGTTCAGGTCACAAAGTTTCAAAGAAATGCATCCCAATGCCCCACACTCAGCAGAAAAGGCTCGCAATCGTGGCGATGACACATCTAAATTTGAATCAAATTTCCGTTTGCGTTCCAACGGTCGTGGTTCAACTGTTTTCGGAGGATACCCTATCGGTTTCGATGATGAAGAAGAGCAGGGTGATAATCTAGCTGAAATTGGCAAACTGCGCTGTGTTTGTGTCCAGGGAAAAAGGGTATTCGTTGTTCTTGTTGTCTGTCTTTACATATATTTGAAAAATATCCCAACATATACTCAACATATCTGGGGTTCTTATGTGACGACATTAGTCCATGTGATTTTAGGGTACATAAAACAAATTTGTTTACTAAAGTAGGTTCAAGGGTCAGAACGGTGACATGTAAATAGATCCAGCAACTCATCTTCAGGAGATTCGCCATTCGAGTCGTTCGTGCATATACATGGAAATATATGGAAATGAAAGATGTGACATCTATCATCTGTACAGTTTCGATATCGAATTCAAGTTCTTGAAAGGAAAATGAGCCACGAACAGATATGGTGCTAAAGGATTTTTCCAGTCCAGCTGCTTGGAAGGTCACCTGTTGGCTGAGGCCATGGCTCCTTCTGAAATCTGAACATGGTTGACGCAATGCAAAACGAAGAAAGTAGCCCATACCATCCGCGGGCAGGAGTTAGTCTGGGGCGAAACCTCGGATGGAATCCATGGTGTGACAGAACTGGTCGAGTGCAAGCGTACCCAAGATATATGGTTGCAGAGCCTACAAAACGAAGTACGAAACGGCGCGTTGTCCGAGACGAACCACGCATTTTTGCATGGCTGTCACACGCGCGTACCTGGCAGCTGGAACGGCCACAGACTAGAGTGCAACCACGCCACGTGCCAAAAGTTACTCTCGGGAAGAGCAGCGCCAGATGCTATCTCACGGTCGGAATGCGACATGTGCAGAACCGAGCGCCGGTCCAAGGCCAGAGTTGCAGATAGTGCCGCCGCGGCGTCCGAGAAGTTCGCCGGTGCAAAAGCTATTTTCGCCACAAATGCCGTGAAGTATCATGTGAATAAACTGCGAGCAAAAGCTTGGGCCGCAGAAAAAGGACAGGTGCTGCACTATGCCATTGCAAAAGATAGAATATCAAGCATGGCTTTGCGTGAGAAGCCCGATCTGGGCAAAGAAAAATTGAGTTGGCTGCAGCGACACGATCAGGACTGTGGGTCCTTGTACGGTGTTTTGCCACTGTGCCTTGGTATGCCAGTGGCTGCCGCAGATCACTTGGATCGCAGCCGTGGAATTTGACGGGGGTGTGCTGGGGAGATTGTTGGCTGGGTTTGGCCGGCCGATGCCGTCGGAGCCGCGCGTGAAGAAGGGACGCAGATTTGGAACGAGTTGCCGGCGTGCATCTTGGTCCGGTTCAAGACCAAGACCACCTGGCGTGTCGAGGGGATTGACGAAGACAATGTGTTTCCTGTCGCGCCGCAAAAGAAACCGTGGTATTTGGACAAGGGGCGAAGGCGGCCAGTTCTCCGTGTGACGCGGAAGCAGTTTCCATTGGCTCCAGGGTTTGCAACCACCGCTCACGCAGCCCAAGGGCAAACTTGCAAAGAAGGCGTTGTCATGGACATGCACATTGGGGAAGCAGGCGACCCATTGACAGCTTACATTGCGTTAACGCGGGTCCAAGACAGGCATGGTTTGTTTGTGTACAGACCGTTCCCTGCAGCACCTTTTCAAAAAGGCGCAAAAATAGGGCGGGAATTGCTGTTGCGGTTCTGGGGTGGTGAAAAAATGGATTGGAGCGCGCTGCGAGCGAAATACCGAGACGAAAGGGAATGCAAAGAATGTAATGAATCAAAGCCGGCTTCTGCATTCACGGCTGGTCGATGGAAACGCACAGATGCGGCGAGAGTATGCAAAGAATGCATTCTTCGGCACGTTGAGAGGCAGATGCCGTGGCAATGCATGGCATGCATGGCCTGGAAACAGGAAGATGCATTCAACGCAAAACATGCAACCCCACAAGCCACATTTTATCGCATTTGTGCGACGTGCGAGCAGACGCAAGTGTGTAGTGTTTGCAATACGCGCAAGGACGAAAAGAAATATTCTGCCGGGGCGTGGAGACGAGCACGCACGGGCGGTAGAGTGTGTTTAGATTGTTCGGGTAAAGCATGGGGCCTGTGGAGATGCAGCGTCTGCAAGGTGAAGCAAGCAGCGTGCGCTTTTGAACCGTGGCTGGCGCAACATCGTTCTTGTAATGGCGACCAAGTCTGTAGCAACTGCTGGAAGTGCCCCATTCCCCGGAGAAGCATCAGCAAAGCGGTACAGCGGGTAGCTGCAACGCAGGCAAAAGTCGCGAGGACGGCAGCGGAAGAAAAAAAAGTACGTGCCATCGCCGGTGTCTGGGACGCCATCGCGGAAAGAAAACGCAACAGAGAACAGGAGAGCTCCGAAATGAAGGACGCAGAGCCGAAGGCAAAGCATCCCAAACAAGAGAACCGAACAGAAGTGAGCACAGACGGGCCTGAAGATGGACATGGCCAACGGGAAGACAGCGACGAAAGGCAGAGGGCGGTGCGGGCGACGACTGATGTCTGGGCCAGCGTGGAACGAAAACGGAAGACAAAGGACACGGCCCAAATGCAGGAAGCCCAGCCGCAAGCAAAGCAACGTAGAGAAGACGGCGGAACGGAAAGAAGCACAGACAGGCAGGCAGAAATGAGCTGCAAGCAGCAGAGCAAGGGCAGCGCGACGGAGACGGTGACGTTGCTGGCAGATGAAGTCAAAACAGCGAGGAAAGGCAAGAGTTTCCGATATGTTTGTCCCGCTTGCAAAAAGTCTGTGAGGAGCAGTATACGGACGGGCCAGGTAAATCACCGGCGCGCATGCGGTAACCGTTTCCAGGTGTGGGACGCGCAGGTCGTTGCGAAAGGGTATGTGTACGTTTGCCCCGCGTGCAAAGGGAATGTGGCCAGTGACGTGAAGACAGGGAAAATAAACCATCGAACAGTGTGTGGGAAGCAGTTTTCTGTGAAGGATGGCGTTGTGCAGGAAAAAGCGTATGTTTACGTTTGCCCCGCTTGCAAAGGGAATGTGGCCAGTGACGTGAAGACAGGGAAAATAGACCATCGAACAGTGTGTGGGAAGCAGTTTTCTGTGCAGGATGGCGTTGTGCAGGAAAAAGCGTATAATTACGTTTGCCCCGCTTGCAAAGGGAATGTGGCCAGTGACGTGAAGACAGGGAAAATAGACCATCGAACAGTGTGTGGGAAGCAGTTTTCTGTGCAGGATGGCGTTGTGCAGGAAAAAGCGTATGTTTACGTTTGCCCCGCTTGCAAAGGGAATGTGGCCAGTGACGTGAAGACAGGGCAAATCGACCATCGAACGCTGTGTGGGAACAAGTTTTCTGTGAAGGATGGCGTTGTGAAGGAAAAAGCGTATGTGTACGTTTGCCCCGCTTGCAAAGGGAATGTGGCCAGTGACGTGAAGACAGGGCAAATTGACCATCGAACGGTGTGTGGGAACAAGTTTTCTGTCAAGGACGGCGTTGTGAAGAAAAAAAGTAGTAAACGGCAGGCTTGAACGCCTGATGCCTGATGCCTGTTGGTTGCGAATGCCTGGCCAATGGCACGCTGGACCGCCGAAGTGGCCTTTTAGGGGTTTTAGGGTTTCGGGTTTTAGGGGTTTTAGGGGTTTGGAGGGTTTTAGGCCTCGCAAACGGCAAGCTTGGACGCCCATAAAAAGCCATGGATGTGGGCTTTTGCCTGCACTGGAAGCCCATAAGAAGCCATTGAAGTGGCCTTTTAGGGGTTTTAGGGTTTGGAGGGTTTGGAGCGTTTTAGGCCTGGCAAACGGCAATCTTGGACGCCCATAAAAAGCCATGGATGTGGGCGCTGGAAGCCCATAAGAAGCCATTGAAGTGGCCTTTTAGGGGTTTTAGGGGTTTGGAGGCCTGGCAAACGGCAATCTTGGACGCCCATAAAAAGCCATGGATGTGGGCGCTGGAAGCCCATAAGAAGCCATTGAAGTGGCCTTTTAGGGGTTTTAGGGGTTTGGAGGGTTTTAGCTCTCAAGGCAAGCTTGGATGTGACGCCCATAAAACGCCATTGATGTTGGGCTTTTTTGCCTGCACTGGAAGCCCATAAGAAGCCATTGAAGTGGCCTTTACGGGTTTTACACTGGTTTTGGAGGGTTTGGAGCGTTTTAGGCCTGGCAAACGGCAATCTTGGACGCCCATAAAAAGCCATGGATGTGGGCGCTGGAAGCCCATAAGAAGCCATTGAAGTGGCCTTTTAGGGGTTTTACGGGTTTGGAGCGTTTTAGGCCTGGCAAACGGCAATCTTGGACGCCCATGAAAAGCCATGGATGTGGGCGCTGGAAGCCCATAAGAAGCCATTGAAGTGGCCTTTTAGGGGTTTTAGGGGTTTGGAGGGTTTTAGGCCTCGCAAACGGCAAGCTTGGACGCCCATAAAAAGCCATGGATGTGGGCTTTTGCCTGCACTGGAAGCCCATAAGAAGCCATTGAAGTGGCCTTTTAGGGGTTTTACGGGTTTGGAGGGTTTGGAGGGTTTGGAGCGTTTTAGGCCTGGCAAACGGCAATCTTGGACGCCCGTAAAAAGCCATGGATGTGGGCGGTGGAAGCCCATAAGAAGCCATTGAAGTGGCCTTTGAGGGGTTTTACGGGTTTGGAGGGTTCTAGGCCTGGCAAACGGCAAGCTTGGACGCCCATAAAAAGCCATGGATGTGGGCTTTTGCCTGCGCTGGAAGCCCATAAGAAGCCATTGAAGTGGCCTTTTAGGGGTTTTAGGGGTTTGGAGGGTTTGGAGCGTTTTAGGCCTGGCAAACGGCAATCTTGGACGCCCATTAAAAGCCATGGATGTGGGCGCTGGAAGCCTATAAGAGGCCATTGAAGTGGCCTTTTAGGGGTTTTAGGGGTTTGGAGGGTTTGGAGGGTTTGGAGCGTTTTAGGCCTGGCAAACGGCAAGCTTGGACGCCCATAAAAAGCCATGGATGTGGGCGCTGGAAGCCTATAAGAAGCCATGGAAGTGGCCTTTTAGGGGTTTTAGGGGTTTGGAGGGTTTTAGGCTTGGCAAACGGCAAGCTTGGAAGCCGCTGGAAGCCCAGAAGAAGCCATTGAAGTGGCCTTCGGATGCCCGTTGGCTGCGAATGCCTGGCGAACGGCACGCTGGACCGCCCAGAAACAGCAATGGATCTGGCCTTGGGGTAGCTTTTGCCTGCGCTGGAAGCCCATAAGAAGCCATGGAAGTGAACTTGGAGGGGTTGTAGCGGTTTGGAGCGTTTTAAGGCTGGCAAACGGCAAGCTTGGACGCCCATAAAAAGCCATGGATAGGGATGGCCTGTTGCTGGCCAATGGCACGCTGGACCGCCGAAGTGGCCTTTTAGGGGTTTTAGGGTTTAGGGTTTTAGGGGTTTTAGGGGTTTGGAGGGTTTTAGGCCTGGCAAACGGCAAGCTTGGACGCCCATAAAAAGCCATGGATGTGGGCGCTGGAAGCCTATAAGAAGCCATGGAAGTGGCCTTTTAGAGGTTTTAGGGGTTTGGAGGGTTTGGAGCGTTTTAGGCCTGGCAAACGGCAAGCTTGGACGCCCATAAAAAGCCATGGATGTGGGCGCTGGAAGCCTATAAGAAGCCATTGAAGTGGCCTTTTAGGGGTTTTAGGGGTTTGGAGGGTTTTAGGCTTGGCAAACGGCAAGCTTGGAAGCCGCTGGAAGCCCATAAGAAGCCATTGAAGTGGCCTTTTAGGGGTTTTAGGGGTTTGGAGGGTTTGGAGCGTTTTAGGCCTGGCAAACGGCAATCTTGGACGCCCATAAAAAGCCATGGATGTGGGCGCTGGAAGCCTATAAGAGGCCATTGAAGTGGGGTTTTAGGGGTTTGGAGGGTTTGGAGCGTTTTAGGCCTGGCAAACGGCAAGCTTGGACGCCCATAAAAAGCCATGGATGTGGGCGCTGGAAGCCTATAAGAAGCCATTGAAGTGGCCTTTTAGGGGTTTTAGGGGTTTGGAGGGTTTTAGGCTTGGCAAACGGCAAGCTTGGAAGCCGCTGGAAGCCCAGAAGAAGCCATTGAAGTGGCCTTCGGATGCCCGTTGGCTGCGAATGCCTGGCGAACGGCACGCTGGACCGCCCAGAAACAGCAATGGATCTGGCCTTGGGGTAGCTTTTGCCTGCGCTGGAAGCCCATAAGAAGCCATGGAAGTGGACTTGGAGGGGTTGTAGCGGTTTGGAGCGTTTTAAGGCTGGCAAACGGCAAGCTTGGACGCCCATAAAAAGCCATGGATAGGGATGGCCTGTTGCTAAGAAAGACAAGTTCCACACCTGCGGTGGTCCCAGGCGCCGCCCCTGCCTTGGCGAAGGCCGGGGTCGGCGGATACATAATCAAACATACATAATCATACATAATCATACATAATCATACATAATCAAACAAACATACATACATACATACATACATACATACATACAAACATATATATATATATATATTTAATGACATAGACATAATTTGTATGTGTTTTTTTTTGTCAGGGTATTGCAATGGTACTCATATGTAATAACATCTGCACACATATATATATATATGTATACATATATATATATATGTATATATCTATTTATATATACACATGTATACATATAGATATACATTTGTAAACATATACAGAGTTGAATACATGCAATATATGTCCACAATGTTAGGGTTTGTCCTGAAATGGTGGATGCGAATTCACATTACCTGCAATATTTGGGAAAATGGGAAACGTGAGGGTTTAGGGTGTCTCGGCTTGGAGATGCGAAATGAAGTGAACTTCACCGGATCCTAGTGGTCTCAATCTTTACCCTCTGGTAAACGTTTACAGTTTGCTATTGAAAATGGCCCATTTGGTTCGTGGATTTACCCATGACAAATGGTGATTTTCCATAGATATGTAAACGTTTACCAGAGGGTAGATTCTTTAGAAGTTTCCACTTGGCAAAATCTGGATGTGAAGCTTGTTCATCAGGATGTCCTCGCAGAAATTCCTGAAGTTTGACTACTTGACCTTGGTGCCCATGTGTCGCAAGCTGGTGAATGTATCGTTGCTCTCACCAGTTGAACGGCAGTGGGTTGACTCATACCACCTCCGAGTTTGGGAGGAGCTGAAAGATGAGCCACTGGGCCGAAAGTGATCCCCTCCACACGACGAGCCACTGACATAGTTTCTGACATACCATCTGTAAGTAATATTATATTATATACTATCTATATCATATATATATATACCATGACAATAATATGGTAATAGTCAATAATAATAGTATAATATGGTATTTATATTATGACACTTCTGACAATAATATATGGCATATATATTCTTACATTCCATTTGGCATTTATTCTGACATTCTATTCTGACATTCTATCTGGCATCTTTACAGGCATTCATTCTGGCATTCTATTTAGCATCTATTCTTACATTCTCTATCTTGCATTTTAACTGGCAGTCTATCTATATGACATTCTATCTGACATTCTATGTGACATCTTGCACTCGCTGAGCTCTGGCGCTGAGCTCTGGCGCTGAGCTCTGGCGCTCGCCGTTGAAGCCCGGCAGTGTCCTCTGAGATGTGGCGCTCGCGGTTGAGGGCGGAGTCCGCGGCTGCCGGAGGAGAAGGAGAAGAAGGAGAAGAAGGAGAAGAAGGAGAAGAAGGAGAAGGCGGAAACAACTCATGATAAAATCTAGAGACCCTCACCTGGCAGATGGGGAATCATCGAACTAATCATTGTATTTTGTTCTGCGGGGGGTGGTTTTCCTTTACTTGCTATTTTAGATCATGTGGGGTAGTGGTCAAAGTTGGGAAAACACTAAAATCCACCAAATTGATCCAAATTGTTTTTATTTATGGAAGCACCACTGAGATCCACTAGGTGAGCCTGCAGACAAAAAGATCCATGTTGATTCTGTTGCAGAAAAGTCACCTTGTTGATAAGACAAAGGTGGTGCCCCCCACTTACAAATCGGTTTATAACCCCCATGAACTGTAGATATATCTGCCATCAGTAGTTGTTATAGTTATAAACCAATTTACTTGGTGAACTAGGGCATCAGCTTGTATATACAGTACCATGGCCCAGATGTTGTTCTCTTGTCACACCACTCCAAGGCTAACCGGTGACTCTCGCACGTGGCTATGGGAAGCTACCAGGCCGCTAGAAGGCTAAACCGTCTTCGCGGGGCTGGCGAACCACACCATCCCTGCAGAACATGCGGAGAGCAAGGATTATCAATTGAGCGGTGTATATCAAACCTGGTTGGTGGTTTCAAACATGAATTTTATGTGCCATAATATATGGGATGTCATCCTTCCCATTGACTAATACTTTTCAGAGGGGTTGAAACCACCAACCAGAAACAGCTTTGGACACTGCCAGCAGAGGCAAAGTTTCCTTTGCTACATTTGAAGTGGCGAAAAAGCTGTTGAAGGGCTGAAGGCACTGGTAAATATGTGCAGATTTTGCAGACAGTGTCTAACATTGTGGATGAGTTCGCACACTGGTCACAAGCGGATATGGCTGAGAGATGGCTGATATGAGTTTTGGTTACCACAGTTTACTGTAATATACATGCGTATACATGTTCATACATATCTAAATATACGTATAAATATTGTGTTGTTACATGGTGTACATTCAACATATATAGATAGATACATAGATACTTAGATACATGTTTACATACATATATATATAGTATACACACATGTTTTACATATCTATATTTTTACATGTATACATACATATACATATATATATATACATACATATCAAATATATGTTGAACGTATATACCCACAACATATATGGAATACATACAAAAATTATAGTATACATATTTAGATATTTATGAACCAGGTGCCATGTCTCTGTTGTTTCAGTATTTTTGCGAGCAGGCCTATCTTCATCAGACACTAGCGTTCCAAGTGCCAGCTGCAGGCATTGTCAGCCTTCCGAAAGTTGCAGAAACAGTTCTCACAGCCCTTGCCTTAGTGGAAATCCAAGGCTACTTTCCAGTAATTTAACATAGTTATGGTAGCTGTGGCCAATAAAAAGTTTGATGTTTTACCCTCTGGTAAACTAACATAGCTATGGAAAATGGCCCATTTATCTCCATAGCTATGTTAAATTAACAGAGGGTACCGTTCATAAACCAGTTGTGATTTTCCAGCTCGCAACCAGTTGAATTACCGGTTATCCCTAAGCTGGCGTGGAAATAGGAACCAGATATATGGAGGTTTCCTAAACTGGGGGTATACTGCATGACTGACATTCTTACTTCGTAGTGTATATTTTTTGAAAGAGTATTTAAAAAAAACATAAATTTTCACATGTTTGCAGATGCTGTGTATTCTTGTATTTTTACATAATCATAAGTTCTATATACTCTCTCTCTCTCTCTCTAGGCCATGTTTGTTGGTGAAACCACCATTTTCGCCAAAGAAATCCATCATTTCTTCCCTCATCCCCAGTTGTTTTGACAGGACTCCAAGCCGTACTTTTTTTTTGTGATATCATGGTATAATCTTCGATATATAGGTATATAAACATATCTATGTATATATATATATGATATGTATATAACGGGGATAAATACACTATAATGGTGATAAACTGGGAGAATGCTTTCATTCCGTGTTGTTTTTTCAGGGTTGCTCGAACCCATTGTATGTGAATGATAGCCACTCGTGACGTATTGGTGATACTGGGTATATATATATATATATATTTACACACTAAGAATTTGGATTTCACATGTTTGTTTTTTTGTTAAGAGAGTGACTGCAAGAGGCAGCAAGGATCAGCCGAAGGACAGTAAAGATGTTTGGTGGTCTCAATCTTAATCATTCTGGGTAAATTATAACGACCTCACTGTTCTCCCTCACTGGAATCATTGTTAATACGGGAATCATCCCCTTTTATGGCCACAAGATTAAGGTTTGTGAATTATTATAATTTACCCAGATACATGGAGGTTTCCATAAATGCATGATTTATAATGGAATATACCACAAAATATGGCCTTATATGGTACAGTACCTCCACTTTAGGATCCTGAAATTCCCATTGATATTGTGATGTTGATTGTTTTGGCGATATTTCACGATCATTGTTTGTCATGTAATGGTGATACACTTGTGATATTTTATTGGGGATTCAACATGATTTGAAATGTATGTTTGTGATACAATGGCGATAAACTGTGAATATACACAAAGAATTTGGATTTCACAAAAAAAATGATAATGAATGATTATTTGATAAATGATTTGCTTGTTCATCCTTACTTTCCACCTCAATGACATCAATGATGTTTAGGATTGATGCATGCCAAAATTGTTGGTCGGAAAACATAGATTTATGGAATAGGTTTGGTCAGGCAAAATCCACATGAATTCTTTTTAAACAAATCTTTATGATGGTAGGATCATCCCATTCATGGTAATTTAACATAATTGTTTTTGTTTCAAGCCGAGGGAATCAGGGCACCCCTTCCAGTCATGGCGTTTTTTTGAGTTCAAGGATTTACCTGTGGGGATTTACCGAAGTGAAAAAGGCTGGGTTTTCAATAACAGATTGCCAGAGATCGATATTGTTCAAAAGAGTCCAATATAGCAGGGATTCACTCCGCACTTCTTGGCGGCCCACTGATTGTCAAGAAATATCAAGACATCCATGTTCCTGTCATTAGGCTTGAAGGGTATCAGATCTAGGTGTTCAGCGACGTGTTGGTCATTCCCTTTGGTTATTTACGTGCCAAACATGCATGTTTATCATATGGATACAAATAGGGGCATAGCCTTCGAATTCCCGCATCAGATCCAAGCACTCTGTTAAGACCCATCATTGAACAACAAGAACTACAGGACGGGTCCCCCAAGATATAAGTTGAATTATCATTACCCCATCCAACTATATAGTTCATTATAGATCTATATAATAATATTATGGTATATCACGGTATATCCAAAACAAACCCCTGTTAAGCTATAAGTTATACACCAACTTCGCTATCAAACTGGCCCACTAAGGATCTGCTCGACACCATCCAATGGCCACCTCCCATCCACAGCGGACACTGCGCCACCCTGCATCGTTTTCCTCGCGGCCGGTGCGGCTTGGAGAGAGTGAGACCTTTGAAGCGACTTTCGAAGGGAAAACGGACAGTTGGGGAGGTCACTATGCCCAAGATATCCCAAGATATCCCAAGATCATGATCATCGATTGATCATCGATAATCCTTGAATCGTCGATGACTCGGATCTGGAAGATCTGGTGCCTGAAGCCATGGATGTGCCGGAAATCCCAACGGAGCCATGAGCCGTTGTGATGCCTTGAAGCGACGATGTTGGACGCGGCACAGGAGAAGTTGCAACATGTTGAATCCGGGGAGAGCGAAAGATGGCGAAAGATGTGAAATTCACTGCCCAAGTGGATGGTGGATGGCGGACAATATCGCTGATCATGGTTTATGAATGTTGATGATACCCTCTGGTAAATTAACATAGACCCTAAAAACAAGAAATGTTCGGGGAAACTACTGTAATCTTCCAACCCTCATCTGGCAGGGTCTATGTTAATTCCCTGGAGGGTGATATCTCTGAAGGTTTTTGGCGCAAAGATGGCCATGCCAAGGTTTTTGGCGCTCGATCTCAGGTTGGAGTGGACTTGGCAGGAGCTTTGAGAAAAGGGATTGCGACTTAGCCGCTCTACCCTGGTGAATCATCCTTGTCCGTATCAAAACGGCCATGTAGATCAACATACATATCGTGTTTACATAATGTGTATATATATAGAAATAAACATGTGTATATAATATATATATATATATATAATACGTACGTGTCGACATAATGTGTCTATATATATATAAATAAGATACATACGTGTTTACATACTGTGTATATATATATATATTTAGAAATACACTCTTATATATATATATATATATTTATAACTATAAGTAAGATACATACATGTTTACAAACTGTGTATATATCCATTTTGAAATACACATGTATATATATATATATATATTTACAAATAAGATACATACGTGTTTACATAATGTGTATATATATATATACATAGAACTACATATACATATATATATATATAATACATACGTGTTTACATCATGTGTATATATCTATATATATTTACATAAAATTCGAACATTCATGTTTACATAATCTTATTTATATATATATATATATAGAAATGCATATGTATGTATATATACATATTTACACATATTTGTGCATATATAAAATGCATATGTGTTTACATAATGTGTATGTGTATATATATAGAAATACATATATATATATATATAAGATACATACGTGTTTACATAATGTGTATATATATAAATACATATATATATATATATAATATACATACGTGTTTGCATAATGTGTCTATATATGCGAATAGAGTGTAGGCTACGGACCACTGTACACTCCCACATAATTCAGCCCTCAAGGATCCACCGCCAAGGGGTGCGTCAACTTGCCCCTTTGGCTCAAGACCACTGCAGCACCGGAAGAAAGTACCGCCATGCAGAAGCCGCAATTTCTGTGCCGTCATCATTGAAGACATTTACTTCAAGACCAAACATCAGTACATAATCGGGGAGATAACCTCCGATTCACAGGTTATCAGCCGTAGGACTCCTACGGAGCCTACGAGCGGGTAGCCGCGGGCCTTACAGATGACTGAACAGGATAGCAGTGATAACGCATTTTCTTTCTCTGGACATGCCGTTGCACCAGCTGCCGGCACGCAGTCAAATTCTTCACAGAGCATCGACACTGGTGGAAGCGATGCCTCAGAACTGAGAACGAGCCTACCCAGGCGACCTCTGGTTGCTCCTAGAGGGAGACAAGTTTCGACAATGCAAGCAATTGAAGATAGGGACAGCACACCTGGAAAGAGAAGATCATCTGCACGACAATTGTCGCCTCCGATGACTCCAAGGACTAAGGCAAAGACTACGTCGTCGAATCCGCCTTCACCGATTCAGGACGCTACTCCATCAGGGACAGGATCTTATCAGCAAGTGAACGCCCCGTCGAGTGGTAGCGACATCTTCACTGCCTATCAGAGTGAACTAGCTGAATACAAGACATCACTGGAGAAGGCTACCGAAGAAGAATCCGTACTTCAGGCAAGATTGGCCGAGACGACAGCATATGCCTATCAACAATTTAATTTCCTGGAAAGCACCACTCATCAAGAGATGATGTCGATGACCGAACAACTCCAGATGCTGAACTTCGAGTTACAGGCTGCACAACAAGAAGATGAAGGTGCGACCTACAGAATCGAAGAGTTGGAAAGGTATCGGACTATGTCGAATGAAGCTGCATCTCATTTGGAATTCAAATATTCACGACTACGTTCGGAATTCGATGAACAAATGGGACAAGCAAACGCTATCATGGTGCATGTGGGCGCTGACGCGAATGCTCACGTCAATCAACTCAGACTGGAATTAGAGAACGCAGAGATGAATGCAAAGCAAGAAGCTCTGGCGGTCGGCTACGCTAACGACCAAACACATGTGCTTTACAAATCGAGATGCTCGAGGTTGCCAATCAGAACCAGACGATGAAGCACACCATGGCCATGAATGTTAGACGACTGGAAACTGAGCTCGAAACTGCTGACATGAAGAGGGACGAGATCATGAAGGAGTTCCGTAGTAACATAAGATCTGAACATGACCGTTATGCAGAATGTGAACATCATTTGTCTTTGGAAGAATCACAACTTCGATTGCAGGTGATTCACAATGAGAACTTACAATCTCGACTAACGACTTCTGAGAGCAAGATTTCTGAAGAATCTCTAGCTGAATCAAGTGGCATGCGGGACATGAGGATAATGGGACTACGTTCTGAACTACACATGAAACAAAGTCTTTTAGATCGAATGCAACAACAACTGACTGAATCGAAGAACCAATATCATGAACTTTCCTGTCAACAAGCCAGAAGATCTTCATCAAGCAGATCACCGCATGGAGGACCACTATACGAGATGTATATGCAAGCCGTGCGTGAGCGTGACAACCTGAAGGAATCCAAGGCTGAAGTTGACAAGTTGTACTTGCAAAACAGAACTGAACTCATTGACGCTGAGAACCTGCTCAAAACTTTCCAGCAAAATTTCGATGAAACTGGTAAGAAATATCAAGATGCTCTGAACAAGATCGATCACATGAGTAGCAATCCGAATGTGACGAGTAACTTGTTCGACAGTTTGCACAATGAAATCAATGACAGGGACACAGCTATTGCTCGCCTTCATACTGAACTTGAAGCCCAAAAGGACTCTCTTGGGCGTGCTCACAGGGATGCAGGTAAGTCCATCAAGATGTTGAACGACAGAAGACTCGTGATCAAAGGTGCGACTGACTATTCCATTCCTGAAAGCCACTTGACCGAGATGCATCAATTGGCCAATGAGCGTTTCGCTGAGGTAGAAGAGATGTCGAGCACCATTGCTGCCCTGAAATTGGAAAACCAAGCTCACTCTTCTTCATCAATGAATAGACCGACTACATTACATGGGTACCCCAGTAACGCTATGCCTCGGAATGAATGTGAAGAGAAGTGTGCCAAACTGAAAGCAGAGTTGGACGAGATGAAGCAAGAGAGGAACGCTGAAGTTCGAAATCTTCAAGATGAATTGAAGAAGATGGAAGATCGAAAAGATTATTACAAGAACAATTTCTCTCAAGCTGAAGACCGTGCCAATGATGAAGAGCAGGAATACCGAGCAGAAGCTGAAGCCTTCGAGAAGCTCAGGAACGAGTACAACACCAATGTCAAGGAGTTGGAGAACCTTGAAAGGGATAGATCCAAGTCATCCGTATCTCTAAGAGAAGCCGAAAAGATCAGCCTCCAACCCTGGCCTAAGACTACTGAACTTTCATCCTGGAAGGGAAGTGTCGTTCATGAAGTTTGTGTTGCAAGTGGAGATCGAAACTATGAAGATTGGAAAGCGTGGCTAGCTCCGTGTCTTGCAGATCAACCTGACTTGGAAGCTCTGGCCAAAGCACCCGATGTAAGATTCCAATCCATTGATGCCAAGCTCTCCAATGCCTTGAGGAAAGTCATTGACAATGCTGGTGACAAGTCCATGCAAGTGAAGTATGATATGTCCATGAAGAACCAATTGTATGGGAGAAGTGGGGACTTCATCAAGGGACGAGAACTATTCGCAATGATATTGATTATCAAGTCACCTGATCACACTGAAGTTCTCTACAACGCCCATCATTTGTATATGTTCAACTACTATGGAGATGACCAACTTGAGGCCTTCTACAACAAGTGGCTTGACATCGTATACAACATGAAACATGATGATCTGCCTTCTAACAATTCCCTGCGTGACACGTTGTTCCGGAAGATTGAACATTCAAAACTTATGGCCTTTGATATCAACCGATACAAAACCTTTGATGAAGGGCATCCTGAGAAGACCTATGCTTACCTAACTGGTATGATCAAAGGATACATAGCACGAGGAAAGCAAGAACGACTGTTGAAAGATAGAGAACTGAAACTGTCATTGTCCTCTAACAAGACGACACCTGCCCTGGAAGATGCTGACAAACCTGCCGCTCCCATCAAGACCAAGAAAGAGAATGAAGCAGCTGCATCGTCTACAGGTGATCCTCCCAAACGACCTAAGGCGAAAGCGAAGAGTGAAGCTGCATCAGTACTTCCAACACCTTCTCCGAAATCTCATGCCGACAAGAACAACAAGAAAGGCAAAGGTGGGAAGGGAAGATCATCTTCACCCGTCGACAAGAAGAAGATTTTCTGCAACTACTTCTTCAATAAAGGAGGATGTAACAAAGGTGACAAATGTCTCTACAGTCATTCTCAGAAGGTTTTTGATGCCAAGATGAAAGGTAAGAAAGGCAGAAGCGGAAGTCGAGATTCATCAAGGGGGAAAAGTAGAGGAAGTTCATCTTCAGCTGGACCCAAAAAGAAGATATGTTGGAATTGGCAAAAGGGTACCTGCACGTTCGGAAGCAAATGTAAATTCCTACATGCAGATCAATCGCCTTCAGCATCTTCAGAGAGAACCAGCAAGAAGACTCCAAAGAAGAAAGCAACTCCCATTACCATTGACTCCTTCTTTGATAGCGACAATGAAGATTCTTTGGATTATACCTCACCGAGGATAGCCAGTGCAAAGAAGTCTTCTGATGATCGCAGGATCTCTTTTGAACTGGAACCTGAAGTGCACGAGATTGCCATTGAGAACTACCAGGAGGGACTACCCAAGCGTATGTATCGTGACCCCAACAAGCAATATGTCTTCTGGAAAGTCGATGATTTGACCGACGATCAGTCCAAGTCCGACAACACCCTCGGATCAGTCCGAGCACGGGCCAAAGCTATCATCATGGACAGATGTGGACTCCATCGTTTTGTTGATGAAGTTAGAATCATCATTGGCCCCAAGTTCGACATGTTGATCAAGCTGGACGACGATCGTGATGACTTGACTTTTATTGAAGAACTTGTTGAGCACGAAGTTGGAAAATCCCTCATGAAGTCCAAGAACATGATGTGCATTTCATTACCAGTACAAGCCAAAGATCGCAGATTCATCCTGGATTCTGGCAGCGGACACGATTTGATTTCTGCGAGGAAAGCCGAGAGGATGAACTTGAAGCAACGAACTTGTGATCCTATCATGTTCCACACCGCCAACGGTTCAACTGCTACTCAGACGGAAGCGGAGATTGACCTGGGAACCTTTGATGTGACCTCTCATGCTTATGTACTGGACGACACTCCGTCTGTGATGTCTCTTGGGAAACGATGCATGGAAGAAGGATACTCCTTTGTATGGCCATCTGGTCAAATGCCTTTCATGATTACGAAGAATGGAGAACGCATCGATTTGACAATCCATGACAACATCCCCTACGTTGATCTTGGAATATACGAATGCACTCCTCATGAATGTCATCATGCATCGAAGATCCATGACCTATTGACACATTCTCAAGTCGGATTCAATGACTTCAAAGACATTGATGATGTTGGTCAACCCTCACGAAGAGTACATCTCGATGGAGAAAGTGGTCTTGAGACATCGATTGAGGACCACAATTGTTCCCGATACGTCAAGAAGCTCAAGGTGAAGAAGAAGAGAAGAGCAATGAACCGGCAAAAACATTCGGCAACTCCTGGAGAAGAAGAAGAAGAACCACCTGAAGGCGACGAATATGAACCCGGAACTCCGTTTGGCGGACCTCCTGGGGACGAGACTGACTTTGAAGATGATGGTCATGGTGCTCCTGAAGACGCCGCTGAAGGTGATGAAGATGACATTGAGATCGATGTTGTCGAGGGTGAGTCCAGGGTAGCCAAAAGAGGAACACTCAAGAGAAAAGCTAACAGCCTGAATCACAAGTTGACCCACAGATATAAGAATCCATATTGCGACTCATGCATTCGAGCAAAGATGAAGCACTTCAAGACTCGTCGTGGGGCATACAAGAGGGAACTCAAGAAGTTTGGCGACCTCATTACCTTTGATGCGGTGGACACATCCAAAGTCCATGATGACGTGTTGGTCCTCGAGAAGGAAGTGTTGGTTGTCAGAGACTGTTTTACAGGAATCAATGGTGCTTATCCATCTGATAGAATGACCAAAGACGATGTAGTTAGGGCAGTGAAACAGTTCATCGGCGCCAAGAAGGTCAGACAGGCCTACTCTGATCATGCTCCTCAATTCATTGAAGCCATGAATGAGATGAAGATTCCAATTGATCATTCGTTACCTGGAAGACCTCAAACCAATTCAATTGCCGAAAGGACGAACCAATTTATCCTCACAGCTACTTCTACATGTCTTTTGGAAGCTGGATTACCACCTTGTTTCTGGAGAACAGCAATCCTTTGTGTATGTCATCTACTCAACGTAGAACCCAACGATGATGAATTGAGCGCTTGGTGCAAACTCCATGGATCTGAATTTGCTGGCAAACTCATTCCCTATGGTGCTCGTGTGAACTACAAGCCTCCGAAAACCAGAGAAGCAGGGCAACTTCATAAGTTCGGGCCTGACTCTATTCCTGGAGTGTTTGCAGGGTATCACATTGGTCCAGGGATGCATTGGTCAAGACAATACAAAGTATGGCCTCTGAGTGAATTCGTACATCAGAATCTTGGTGACGACGCTAGCAAACCCGAACACCGTCTTCTCAAACCTCATTTGACTGAAAAGGTCGAGATGGTCACTCCATTGACATTTCCATGCAAGCAAGAGTATGAGAGGGTGAACACCACGTTGGAAGGAATGAAAGAAAGAGAAATCCTCGATGGTGATCCCTCCAAAGTGCCTCATGGAGATGACGAAGAACATGACCACGATGAGCTTGATGACGGAGACGACGGTGGACCTGGACCAAGTGGTGGAAAAGTTTCAAAGAAGCCTCTTGATGACTCCGAGGATATCTTCGACAAAGACAAAGATCCAGAAGAGATGACCCTACAGGAACTGATCGACGCCCAACCAGACCATTGGAAGAAGGGCAAAGCTGGAGATGGGAAGATATACCTCAACGACGATGGTGAGAAGGTCAAGTTGAATGTCAAGGGTTACCCATACAAGATTGGAGATGACGGTAGACGAATGTTCAGAACGTCATTGCGTCCCAAAGGGACCTATTCTCCTGAAGAATGGCGCAAACTTTCTCAATCTGACCGGAACACCATCCTCAAAGCCGAGAAGAAGAAGTTGGAGAAGAAAGAGGCCGATGACAAAGCCAAAAGATTGGTCGAAGAAAAGAAGAAGAAGGCAACGAAGAAGGAGAAGAAAGATTCAAAGAAAGACAAGGACAAGCCGAAGTCCAAGGATGATGAAGATGGTGATGAAAGCAAGAAGGATGACTCTCATTCAAAGTCAAAGAAATCCGATGCAGGTGTTGGTGAAGTTGTGAAGAACAAAGTTACCTTACCTATCACATGTACAAGTACGTATCTTGATTTGTACGACATAGTCGATGATGACGATGTACATGGAAGACGATACATTGATTGTCGAAAAGTGAAGAGGAATGCTGATGCTAGTCCATGTTCCGATGCTTCTACTGACGTCCCGGACGACGAGGAATATCTCACTGAATGGGATGAATGGTCGGAGGTCGAGAAAGGACGTGGCCCAAAAGCATCGTGGAGTGGTGAAGTTTGGAGCACATTGTCAGGTGAGATTTCAAGATTCTCCGTGGCTACGCCAGGTGAGTCGACAATGATCAAAAATGGCAAATGTGTTAACGTCAAGAACGTGAAGAACGTAGCCACTGGTGATGATGAGTACATTCCATTCCCAACTATGCCGTGTACTTCTGCATCAAATCAAAGTCACCGAACCAAGATACCATCAGGAGGCCTTGGGAGCAAACTTTTCAACGCAATGGTTTCACGACCTGTGGGCAGAGCTGAGATTGAGTCTAACCCAAAGGCCAAAGAGGCAATGCTCAAGGAGTGGAAAGGCCTTCGTGATCAAGAGGTATTCGACTTTACAATGGCTCGTGAATATGACGATGTTGTTGCAGAGGCCAAGAAGAACAAAAAGGAAGTACATATGGCCAGGGTCCATGGCATATGCGTGGAAAAGAATTACCAGTTGTCCGAAGACAATCCTGGTCGAAAATTCAAAGGAAGAGGCGTTCTGCTAGGAAATCAGGTGAAGAATCAGCATTGGGAGGCAGCATTCTTCCAAGACTTGGGAAATTCCCCTGCTTCCTTCGAAGCCTCACGATGGGCAGATTTTTACGGATGTCTTCCTGGGCACTCCGTCAAGTTGGCAGATGCGATTCAGGCTTACATCCAGGCTAAGTTGAAGGGACCTTTGTGTTGGGTGGAGTTACCCACTGATGCATGGCCTCCGGAGATACAGTACTGGAAGTTCCGTCGCCCTGTCGTAAGACTCGACAAAGCCCTGTATGGACACCCTGATTCAGGCACGATGTGGGAACAACATTGTGACAAGAAAGTTCAAGAAATTGGTTTTAAGCCCATTGGAGAGGAATGGCCTTCTATGTATTTTCATGATGAGCTCAAATTGCTGTTGGTAATCTATGTGGATGACCTTAAGCTTGCTGGGCCCTCCGAAAATCTGGCCAAAGGTTGGGAAATGCTGCGCACTGTTCTGCGCATTGAACCCGAAACCGACTTGGGACTTTACTTAGGATGTGTTTTATCCCAAGGTGAGACCCAATTGCATAATGGTAAGAAAGTCAAGACCATAACTTATAACATGGAAGGATTGTTAAAGTTATCGGTGGAAAAGTATCTTGACATCATTGGTAAGGACACAAAATTGAAAAAGGTATCAACTCCAAGCCTTCCAGAGGAAACGAAAAGCAGCCCGTATCGAGCTCCTTCCGATGGAAAACGCAAAGTTGAGTGTCCTTGGTGTGCACATTCCTTCGATCCAGATATGCCTGCTCTCTCCGAGACTGGCAACTCATGTCCTGGCCAAGACAGTGAGACGCTGAGCCGAGGGAATCTAGCTCCGCATGCAGCTAGTGTGCTTATGAAGCTGCTGTATGCAGCCCGCATTGCGCGGTTTGACCTGTTGAGATCCATCAATGCATTGGCACGTAATGTGACCAAATGGACAAAGGATGACGACGCCCGTCTTCATCACTTAATGTGTTATGTTAATTCCACATTGTCCCTCAAAATGATAGGATGGGTCGGAGACAAAATTGAAGATTTATCATTAGGACTATTTGCAGATGCGGATTTCGCTGGATGTGCCCAATCCTTGAGATCAACTTCAGGATCGCACTTACAAGTCCAAGGTAAGTTCACAAGATTCCCACTTGCTGGTGGAAGTAAGCGACAAGGGTGTGTTAGTCATTCTACCCCCGAAGCTGAAATTGTGGCTGCAGATACTGCACTTAGGACTCTAGGAATCCCCGCACTAAGTCTGTGGAAAGTCTTAGCCAAAGTTTTTCCTCAACTCCTGTTCCATGACGATAATCAAGGTATGATTGGTGTTGTCAGATCAGGACGGAATCCAACCATGCGTCATTTGGAGCGCACACATGGTATTTCCATTGCCTCCATGCATGAACATTTCCAAAAGGATCATTTTGTATTGATCTATGAAATTACAGCCAAAATGGCAGCCGATATCCATACTAAAGGATTCAAGAATCCCATGGCATGGAAGAAAGCTTGTATGCTAATCAACTTGTTGGAGCCTCAGGACTTGCAGAGCAAAGAAGTATTAGACATGTTGCAGCCAAGCACCGATGTCGATATGACTACTCGCCAAGTTTTCCAATCCAAAACTGAGGATATCCCAAACTTCCCATACACGGAAACCCCTAATTTGCCGAAAGAAGTGTATAGGAAGGGTTTGACTAGTAAAGAGAAGCTACAATACTTGCCAGGTATGGATCCCATTTTTGTCGTCAAGCAACCGGTGTTTTATCGTCCTAAGCCACCCGGCTTGATTGTGCCGCCAGATGTATTGAGATCCACATGGGTTCTTCTCAATGGTGCCTGGACAAAGGTCGAACACCGTGCATCTCCACCAGAGCAGGCTATCAGATTTGATAAGTGGGTTGAACGAGCGTGTTTTCAGTACCATTCGCCCAACAAGCAGCCGTTGATCCCGGACACTGTTTCACAATCCGTTTCAACGACTTCAACCCACCGGGTGATGTCGTCAAAGCACGTGCATGCCCCGCCTGCCCACTCGAGCTCACTACGTGACTCGTGTGCGTCAACACCACATGACCGTGTACAGCATCTGACCGATTCACCAATGCTGATGTTCTCGGTTGATGCCTTGTTTTTAGATGCACAGACATCACCGTCTCAACACCCGAAATCCATTCACCAGTGCCTTCAGCCAGCCACACGTGTGATCAATACGCTTATGCGCCTTGTTCATGGGGGGAGTGAGGGTGAAGGATGGCATTCGCACAGTGAAAAGGGGCACCCACAGTCCACTTCAACACCTGGCCTATGTCATATGCATCCGGAATTGGACATCAATGATAACATTCCGTTTGTAAAATCCACCCGAAAATCCCAAGTGTTAGGTAAGAAAAATGAAGACCATTGGCAGTGGGATGGGAAAGAGACATTGATCCGAATTCACAAAACGCCAAGAAGGCAAAACTTTGTACCACAGGATTGCGAAGACTGTCCTTGTGACCCTAGGATCATATGTGATGAGAGGGAAACTGAACAAAAGTTCAAAACTAATACTCGAGTGATCAAAGACATATGGAGATTCAAGGGCGACAATCATGAATCAACAAACAAGTTGAATGAATTTTGGACTGGAAAATCGACATTCAAGGTGCTCGCCAATGCTGAAGTGATCGATGGAGGTAAGAACTGTAAAGTGAGTCAGGGAGTAATCACGCTATGCACCAATTGCAATGACGTGAAAACTATTCCCATCACTGATGTTTTTGTCCCCTATCAATATCACATTGAAGTAGGCAAACATGAGGTTGACCATCCCAAAGTGTCGGTAATCCTTTGGAGAGAAAAGAAAAACAGAACTTTGGAATTTCAATTTTCCAAATCACCTTGTGACTTGATGACATCAAAGTATGCGAAGTTTTCCCTTGCAATCAATTTGATCGAAGTTCCTCAAGCAGTCCCATGCTTCGTCTTGTTATGTTCGGAAGAGAGAAACTGGTTTACGTTCTTGCAGAACAAAATGAAGGACGAAATGAAGTTTCATGTCGTACCAATCACTGAAGATGACGACATGCTCTCTCCGTACGGAATCAGTAAAGCAAGGCGATGCCTTCGGACCAAACTTGATTCAATGTTCTTTGCAGGTCCATGTACAGGAGGTTCACCATGGAACCGAATCAACCGATGGGTAAGCGAAGCAACGACACAACTCATCGAAGCAAAGAAGCAGATCTTCTGGGCGATGTGGGAAGTGTTTACATCAGTGCTAAGTGAACTTATCAATATGGGATCACCAGCCTTGCTTGAGTTGCCTAGAGGTTGTGACTACTGGAAGGACCGTAGAATGACTGATCTTGTGGAAGGAACCGTATCTCATGAACACAAATTTGATGGATGCATGTATGGCTTGAAATCGCAGTTCCAAGAGACTCCCAAACCAATCAAGAAACCTTGGAAGATTGTAGCATGGGGGGTGTCTTTCCCAAAGCTTCATAGAAGATGTGATCGCCGTCATGACCATGCTGAGTGTGCCGGTAGGGAAACTCGCATTACTCAAGTGTATACTAAATGGATAGCCAAGATAATCATGAATGGAATCAATGATCATGTAATCAGGAATAGTCCATTTGTGAACGTCAGAGTGATGAAACGTTGGAAGCCGCTTGCATGTGATGAACAACTGAAAGCTGAAATGTCTCGTGATTCCGAGAATATCCGCAGTCACCCAATCAAGTCGGTGGCAACATCCGTATGTGCTACTCGAGAGCTCGACGCCATTGACCTTTCGTTCGAGCGATCGCTACTGCACTGGTGCTTTTCGAGATTGACATCAACTTCGGTTCTTTCTTCGTGGCACTTTTCATTTTCGTGTCGACCGCTTTCTGAATTCGACTCCGATTGGTTGTTACGAGACCTACGGTTCGTACAACTATTTCCGCTGCTCGAACAGTTGTCACGAGACCTACGGTCCGTGCAACTTTCTTCTGTACAAAGCGGGATGGCCGAAACCCATGATCTGAACTCAGTAGGGCAATTCGCCGGAAGCCGAATCACCGTTGCATTACGAGTGCTGAAGGGATTGTCTGAAGGAACCATTGCAGCCAAGACTCCATCACCATTCCGAGACACCCGAGGTTCGAATTTTCGACTGATCTCAGATGAGGACACAGCCAACCAATGGATTAGGTTTGGAATGCCGCCTGCAGTTGTCTACTCAGCATACTTTGCGAACTCCAGACACACCAGTGAAGCCACTACATACAAGTTGTTGCAGAGAGCGCAGGACGTCGAGAAGGGGTGTTCAGGATGGGAGTTTTTGTCAAAAGGGTCGAGATTCGTGAAGGTCTTTGCCAGCAGATGCCCTTATGATGATGCAACTGTAGGACGCTTCATGGACAAAGAGATCTACGACAGACTTGATGAGCTCTGGATCGTATTGTCCAAAGGACACTTTCCCGAACCTTTTGATGATCAAGCCACTGCTGCAGAAACTGAGGCGAAGATCCGAAGCATGAAACAAATCTATCGAGGAACACCGTCATTCAACACAGATCCGAGTGCAACATCATGGTTAGCTGTGACAAGGACCGCCGAATACTTCAAAGTCATGGACGAGTTGACCAAGGTGAATCCGAAGTCTCCATCTGACAATGATAGCTATTTGACGGCAATGAAACACATGATTGAGATCCAGATGAGGCACCTAGGACATGCATTGAGGTATCACAACGAGCAGAACCCATCGGATCAGATCATCTTGCAGGATGTGATGAAAGATGTGGTTGCTTTTGAAACCAACCAACCGAAGGGAAGGAGCGCAGCCCAGAACCATTTCTTATGTTTGTTGGCCCTCGGCACGACACTTGAAAGACACAAGACCAGCGCTCGAGGAGATGGAAACTTGCCGAGAGTGGCAGAGCTGTCCGAGATTCAGTTCTCGATCCTCAAAGTCTTTGACATTCCTCAGGGAATCCTGATTGGGCATGGATACAACGTCTCGATTGCCGATGAAGGAGCCAGATATACTGAGAAGGAAAGACGTCATGCCTGCCACAGCTCTCTCAAAGATTTCACCACCGTGATGACCGAGACTGAAGCTGGTACAGCCGGAGGCATGCACAATTTCGACAACTGGGATGTTCCCCTGGTCTTCAATGACGGACGACGACCCTACGAAGTTGACTTCTGGAACAATGAGGAGCCTTCATGGGTGAATGATGACACATCTACTGGACCTAGCGCCCAGAGTACATCCGCTCCTACGGAGGGATCACAACCAAAGGCATCGCAACAATCACAAAGTTCGAACATCCAGCCGAAGAAGATGCCAAGATCATCGACTGGCGGAGGCTCATCTTCGTCGACCCATGCAGCTTTCCGATCTGGACCTGGAGCGACATCTCAAGGTCGTACTGAACCAGAAAGAGATGAAAACTGGATTCCGACTGAAGACTGGATGAAGAGGAGGAAACCTTCAACCGTGGAAGTACGTCTCCATTCTGCCGAAGATTATGCTCGTGAAGAACAGAGAATTGCATTCTTACGATCCGGCAAAGACTTTGTGCTATCCATCGTAGAGGGTCCTCACACTACTCACAAGTATGGAACCAATTTGATCTGGAAACAGTATTTGAGAAGATTGACATTTCATGCTGCCCTGTCTTTCAACATGCTGACAGAAGGACAACTTGATTCCCACATGATCAATGAGAATGACTACGAATGGCTAAAGCTCTACCACTACATCATCACGACCACAGAATTTGTCAGGTGCAAAGGATATCCAGTGACGGAGGTCCTAGCCATGTTGACATTGGGCATTGAAGACACGGTGGAGGGCGAGATTCGAGTCAAGCTCAAGAAGTTGGGAAACAAGATTGGACAGTTCATCATCGGGAAACCTTGGTTGGACAAATGGGATGAATTGGGAGGACAAGTGAGAAACAACAAAGCTCTCATCTTGACGGATTTGACCTACCAAACGAGATCTAGCTCGAGAATCATCAATGACATTGAGGCCGGGCTCAACAACATGGGTCTTTCATCCATCAAGGTGTACCAACTTCCCTATGAGTCCCTGGAGAAGCCCGAGGATTCCTGAAACTGGCAACGAACGCACTGGTTTTCCTACGAACCAACGCCAACACGTTCTCAAGTGCCACTGTTCATATTTGGATCTCTTTCGCAGCACTATTCAGAGGACAAAATCGTATGCTGATGCCAAATGCAGACTTCATCATCAAATTGGCGGAGATCATTACGGAGATCAGCCAAGTAGCACACCTTCCAATTTTCGTCAACATTCTGAAAGATGCCCGGTTTCTTGGGTCCCAATCTTCGATTGTATCCATGGCCGAGGAGCTCGCAAGAATCTTGAAGGAAAAGGGCATTATTCACTCCACCAATGAAAGATTCTGGAAACAGATATATGCTTGTGGACGTGAGCCTTTCTATTGGAAAGAAGGTGAAGGTAAGGAAGTCATTTGGGCTATGCTTGAAAAGTCACTGATGCGACAGAAAGTCTTCTTACATTGTGCAATGGATCATGATACAGTCCATGACCTGAATGAAGAATGCGTCCATGTGAAGAACACCGGATTTGACATTGAAACCATCAAACGATGCACAGAACATCCACGAATTGTTCCCAGCATTCGTGCTGGAGAAATCACAGATGCACAAGCTGGATCGGCAAACATCATTGGAGGAATGAAACACATGAAAGATGCGGTCCAGAGGAGAGCATGGTCAGACATCCGACGAGGAGTATTCACCCCGGAGCCCCTGACAGATGTGGATGAGCATTGGGTCGAGGTAACCGAAGATTCCGAATTGATGTGCGATGTGTGCAAAGGATTTCATAAAAATGATTCGAGATTGAATACCTGCACTGAGAACCGCACAAGATGTCTGAATTGCGCAAGCAACTGGACGAGAGCGGCAATCTACGGAACTGAAGACATTGGGATGGATGAATTTTCACAGGATGCAAGAGTAGCTGCAAGATTGCTCAACATCTACAATGAATGCGTTGACTGGAGAGAAATGGAAGCCGAGAAGGACCTCCGTGGATTTTTGGTCACTGCAACACTTGCAATGCTATCAGGATACAGGACGGCAAGCGATGTACTCAAACAGGTATCACATCGAGGTGCCATCCGAATGCCTGCATACATGGTGAAAGGGAAATGCAGACGAGACCTGTTACCCCAATTCAATGTGCAACGTGAAACACGAACAGAGGATTGCGGAGGCGGAATGCACCGAATGCGATGGTTTTACAGACTGCTTTGGGATGGTGGAAACGTCGCTTATCATGACTACATGAAGACCGTGCTGACCAAGGAGGAGATCGCATCCATGCTCAATCCAACCGCAACAGCTGAGTACGTCGGCGACATTTTCGAATTCTGGCTTGGGATGCTTGACCTGGGTCTTCAATTCCCTACTATGTTTGGTGGATGGGGGGCAAACCTTGACAGTTGCCTCGCAGGACTGGAAGAGTCGTTCTGGCTGTTCAGCAGTTCATGTCGACCTACCGACACCATCAACACAAAGCGAAACCGATCCAGGAAAGCATACATCCCACCGGTCGAGAACGACATGGTGACAACAGTCTTGAAAGAAGCGGGAATCTTCGACCTACTCCTGCAGAAGAAGATCACCAGAATGCCGGTGCTCCCGGAAGCCAACTACGATGACCACCCTGAAATGATTGAGGTCTCATCAAGCGATGAGGAGGAGGATGAAGTTGGCGAACCTGAAGACGAGACCACGACGCCTACGGCGCGGGGCCCTCGAGCAGAACAGACTTCAGGAGAAACCGATGCCGGAGCTGGTGACATCGAGATTGAGGAGGAGGAAGATGACATGGGGGGCCAACCTTCGGAAGCGAAGAAGCGCCGAACTGAGGTGCGGAACATCCGTGATCGATTTGAGAAGCTGATTGCGGACGCATCGAGTGTTCAATATTGTTTCATTTGTGGTGGAATGCATGACATTGATGAATGTACCACACCAGATGACGAGAACATGAAGGACACCCTATGGCGCATGAGATTGATCATGGACCAGAAGTCCAAATCCCCATCATCATCAGAAAGATCCAAAGCTGCGACCAGAGGCAGAAAAGACAAGCTCCCAAAGAACGTCATGCCACGAGGAAAGCGTTGGGGAAGAACCAGATTCACTGAGAAAGAAGAAGTGACCAAATGCTTCTACAGTCAGTCAGCCTTTATGTACGACATTGGTGATCGTGAAGAAGGAGGACAATACTTAGTGAATGGTGTCGAAGTCAACCCAATTAGCCGAGGTGTGAAGAATCGTCATGAGCTTGATATGCTGATTGAGCGTGCGGCTGAGGAATCCCCGCCTGTCTTGCCGACCATTGAGGAGCTGAACGCTTGGAACCCCATTGATCATGATGAATATGTGAAATGGCTTACTGAAGAAAGGAAACAATATGGAGACAACTGGAACTTCAAGTACATCCAACCATTCACACATGGCCACAACATTGGTACACTTCAACTTGCTCGCATCAATGGAGAAGAATATCTTGGATTTGGATGGAGTAAAGTACATCGATATGGCGAGAATGAGTGGATGGGCAACAAGTGGGAGAATCCGCAATGGATAGTCGAATTGTCGAAAAGATTCAATGCAGCGCTACGCCACTCCGTGGGTTGCGTCAAGGACAATCGGAATCACCGTGGACTACCATGCGATGAGGCAGGTTGGGTCAATGTTGAGTCGATCTTGAAGTACGACGCCATTTGGAGAGACCAACATACATTGGCCGGAACGACCCATGTCAACTACCCGATACTTGTTGAGAGGTGGAACAATTTCCAGAGAGTGATCTTCACTGAGTACAAGCAAACGAAAAGAATCCGAGCTCAAGTGCTAGGACTCAAGGTCACAAAAGGTGAGTTGGAATACGTCATGAACAACTTCAATGATGGATTGACCTCGAGACTTGAACGACACACACTGAGGTTGGAGATCGGCACAGCAGATCGAGAGATTTGGCTTTGGCCGGTGGCAATCCGTGCCCCTATGGCACATTCAAGTGTTCAAGGCGGTGTGCACATCGAAGACAAGAAGACCTCCTATCAGATGAACCCGGGAGTCGGATACACTCTTGGAGGAGGATTTCACTGCACCACTTTTGACAACATCGCTCAAATCTTCAGAGAAGGACTACGTCCCGGAGGAGGAGGCGACCGCATCAATACGTTCTTCGTGCCATTCGCACCGTGGGACGTGCGAAGTCAGACGGTGCTGAGATTCAGGAAGATTGAACAAACTGATCTTGTCTACATCTACATCACGTACGATTCCATCGCCAAGTTCTCCCCTCGATTATCAGCAGACGGACACATTTTGGTCCAAGAAACAATTCCATTCGAATCATTCGATGCAGTGTGGTATTATACGATTGGAAGGAGAAGGACTACTACCGTCTCATGATCACAAAGGGAAGAGATCAACTTGTACTTTCTGTGCAAGGAGCAAGGAGGGTGGCCACCATTGAACGATTTGACAAACTCATTGGGAACATTGTGCCTGATGAATCATCACCCGATCTGAACGAACTTCGAAAGCTTGTCGATATCAAGACCGGTCACTTCAGTCATACTCACAGATTGTTCCCTGGACATCCGGATTGGAATGATGCAATATCATTGTTGGCAGTCACTCATCATCCCAGCAAGGAAGACCATCGACTATGCCCCGCATGTCTGATGGAGACCCCTGTACCACTATCGATTTGTGTGATGTGCAAAGGATTTTTGGTGAGTCATGGATGGAGGAAGCGAATCAAGATCACTGTGGCTACAATACCAAGTGCCGAATCACATCATCGAGAAGAAGACCTCAAAGACCATGTCAAGAAAGCATGGGAGGAGGTGAAGATCGATTTGACAGGTGAAAATGCTGACGACGAGACGATGCAAGATGATGATGACGTCACCATGAAGAGTCCAGAACAAGAACCTCAACCAGAAGAAGAAAATGATGATCAAGCCTCGAAGAAGGGCGACATCAATGATGAGAGAAGAGACTTCAGAGAACAAGATGAGGTTGACAAATGTCTCAATGAGGAAGGAAAACCGACCGACGAGAATGACGATGAAGAAATAGCGGTCGATGAAATCAACATTGAGGAGTATGAGGCTGGAGAAGCTCGTGATGCAGTGATTGAGTACCCCAAGTGGATGAAGAGGATTGAGTTTGGATCGAAGGTCCTGCCGATCGAGCCTTGCACAATTGGAGATGCTCAGCCGGAGCTCATCAAAATCCTCCTGTTGCAGATTGGATTACATATCGTCAGGATCTACAGACTATTCCAACGGAACTTCTGTGGAGACATCGAGACGGCATGGAAACACTTTCAACAGAACCAGAAATTCAGGATGGACCTGGACTCAAGGGTGCCTTACCTAGGCGAGGATGAAAATGGTGAACTCATCGAACCAACTGCACAACAGATGAAAGAGCTCTACAAAGAGATCGGCCGACCAAAACAAAAGGACGACATCGGGGAAGAGGGATTCGTCAATGCATACTATGGGGCAGTGGTACTCAAGCGACTTCTCATATGATGACTTGCAAAATATCTTCTATGACGAGGAAATGGAGAAGCTGTCGAAACGTGACACAACAATGGATGAAATGAGGAAGACCACAGCTGCCCGCGAAGCCCTTGATCGACAAGACGTCATGGTCAGAAGAATCATCGCAGGTGCATCCAGAGTGAATGCCGTTTATTTCTTCAGGAACGTCGACTTTCAAGACACAATCACACTGAACCCAGTTGATATTGTGTGTGCTCTTCGTCCCGCACTTCGAAGAATATCACTCTTACACCTGATCCTTCAAAATGGCCGACAATTGCCACGACCTCTACTCCAGAAGCTGTATGATGCAATCGATGACTACAACCACATCAAACAACGGGAAGATCAACGACCAAGATGGGGCATCCACATGTCAGAAGCTCACATACTTGCGATTGCTGACACCCCAAGTCCTGCCGATCGTGAACGTGCTAACCCGGCCGCTGGCAAGTCGAAAGCAGCCCCGAAGGCAGCACCAGCACTGGGCAGAGTATCAAAAGCGAAAGCATCATCATCAGCAACATGGAGAACCGTCGAAGCCGCTCCTCCGCCAAAACAAGCTCCAGTAACCCCACCACAGAAAGGTGGAAAAGACCAAGGGAAAGGTGGAAGATCTTATTCACACCGTGGTGGAGACTGGAATCAACACGGATACTATGGATGGGGGTACAGATGATAAATCGATATGACCTCTGCATAGGTCCTGATTGAACCTGGCGAAGCGAGGATGCAATCATTGCTCGAGATTTACCTCTACTTCATTTCGAATGATTTCTGAGAGGACTCTGAGCCGGCTAATTTAGAACCACATTTTTTTTTGAACATCATTGCGCGAGACGCTGAGTTTCTACAGCGGTCTACATCTCAACCGACAGAGGAACGGGAAGGTAAACTTCTAGTTCCATAGTCATCTTAGTGTTTCGATTTTTTTTAATTCACATGCTTGAGTGGGATTCCATGCTGGCTACGCCACATCGGATGAACCTCAATGCTGGACACCGACTACGTCGTGTCTGCATGCACGTGAACAGAACCTTTATCTTTTGGTAGAGATCGTAGCAAGCCGCCATGTAGATTTGAAGTTCTGAACGGACTTTAGCTCTCCATAATTCAATAAATGAACAGCTGCAGATGTAGTGGATCAATTCAAGGGACACTCCTTTGCGCGTGGCCAACAAAGTTGGCCATGCGTGGGGGGTGCGAATAGAGTGTAGGCTACGGACCACTGTACACTCCCACATAATTCAGCCCGCAAGGATCCACCGCCAAGGGGTGCGTCAACTTGCCCCTTTGGCTCAAGACCACTGCAGGAACCGGAAGAAAGTATCGCCATGCTGAAGCCGCGACTTCTGTGCCGTCATCACTGAAACACCCACTTCAAGATCAAGTACCAGTACATAATCGGGGAGACAACCTCCGATTCACATATTTACATATATTATATATATATTATACATATCTTATATACATATATTATGTATACATATATTATATTTACATATATTATATATACATATATTTTCTACATATCATATATACATATATTATATATACATATCTTATATACATATATTATGTATACATATATCATATATACATATATTATATATACATATATTATATATTCATATATTACATATACATATATTATATATACATATATTATATATTCATATATTACATATACATATTATATTTACATATATTATGTATACATATATTATATATACATATATTATATATACATAATATATATATATATTATATATATACATATCATATACATATATTATATTTAGATTTATGTATACATATATTATAAATACATATATTATATATACACATATATTATATATACATATATTATATATACATATTATGTATACATATATTATATATACATATATTATTTACATAATATATATATATATATATTATATATACATATATTATATATACATATTATGTATACATATATTATATATACATATATTATTTACATAATATATATATATATATTATATACATATCATGTATACATATAATATATATACATATATTATATATACATATATTATATATATACATATCTTATTTATACATATATTATATATTTGGCAGGTATTTCAGATTCACCATATCTGAGATTCAGCATGTATGAACCACAGCGGTTTCCGTTGCCAGAACTTTCCCAAGATCCTCCCAGGTCGGTGCCCCAAAACAATGTGCAGACAGATATCGAGGCGTCCATGGGATTCAGAACAGACAAATTGGATTGACATTTCTTGGACCACTTCACCAACTGGATGGGATTTTAAACAACAAGAAATGAAAAAAACACTGCGGAAATCAGCTGACGATGGAACTTTATCTGGGTCTTTCATGACTGGTTGATGGTGACACTTTGGTGACCATGAGACATGCATACCAATGATATCCTACCATTTACCAGTTTGATTATGCACGCTTGTTGCTGCTATCTAATTTGGTTTCAACATCGAGATACGGGTTGATTTAAAATTATTTATGCAGGACGAGTATGGAAAAACCAACTGGTGGATGGTGGTGGTGTGCAGGTATTTGTTTTGTCAGCTTGATGTGCACCTACATGAGCAGCTAAAAAATGCCACGTCTTGCAATACACATGAAAATATTAGCATTTAGCGATGTTTATGGTTTGCAGTATGTGTATATTACGGCATAAGTTGATATTTCTTACATAGAAAGCTCTTGGTCGGCGAAGAATTCACGACCGAGAACCCTAGACGTAGATATGTAAACATACTGTGGATGGAAGAAATCCTTCACCACCTTGGATGGTGAAAACCTTATAAAGAATGAGATAAACCACTTATCTGGTGATCTATTCGTTTTTTTGGTGTTGCACCTGAAGCGACCGTCGAAGTGATGGAGCTTTTCTTTGACCTGTCGAGACATAGCTGCCCCAATCCTACTTGGATGTGCATCCCAGTTGTATATAACCCAAGTGTGTATATGATATAATATAATATATATATACATATATATATGATATGTAGAATTGTGCAAATTTACATCTATTGCAACCCTATATAAGTCGTTCGCCTAGCGGTTTTTCAGTCAGTGAGTCGTACTCAGCGACCACTCCGCAGACCAATCAGCGACCTGCGCACGACTTTCCATGCTCCATCGATGTACCTCTGCAGGTGGGGATCGTGACGTGTGCGTCGTGTGATGCGACCCGGATTTATCAAAACCCAGATATAAAATGAAGATATGAAGATATGATGGTGATATGATGGGGACATGGGATAGAAAGCAATATATACAGTATTATACAGTAATACGATTTTATGGCTGTGTCTGAAAATGGTGGACTGACCAAGATTGGTTGAACTATTTTCAGGGGTTAGATCCATTCAAATCTGACAATGTGTGAATCCGTTGAAATATTCCAATTTTGGTGCTGAAATGTCCAAACTCAACCGACCCACCCCCAGTTTTTTTATTTGGAATCGCTGCTAAGATCTTAGTTTGTCAGTGTTTGCTGCTGTTTAATCGTAAGTTTTGATACGTGTCCGCTGAATCCTCTAATGGATTTGTCATGGTTTGTTTGAAGAATAAGGTACCCCAAGATCCACTTGTTTATCATCAACAGTTCCCCATTAAAATTGTTAAAATTGATTAAATTGACACACCCAACAATCATCATTCTTAGTATATGACATCTCGAAATGGAGGTTTCCTGAAATAGGTGTACATACCCCTAAATCATCAATTTTAATAGGATTTTCCCTTATAAACCATCCATTTTAGGCTACCCCCAATTTAGGAAACCCCAAATATCGCAAGACATGGTGACCCATGGTGATCCGCCAGGCATATTCTGCGGTGGCACTGGCGTCGTTAAAAAACGGTTATTAAAATGGGCCCGGCCTGGCGTAGTGCTGATTTTATCGGTAGATGGGGGGTTAACAACAACAATAGTTCATATGCATGGTTGCAGAGACTATATATGATATAGTATGCTGTATATAGATATGAATTGATATATGAACAATTAGTTTTACTCTATATTATTATATTTGTTGATGTGGTCAAATAATTCATTTAGATATAGTGATATAGTAATAGTATATATATATAGATACACATGCATCCATCGAAATGGAGATCTAAGAACAGGGTGTAAGAACAAGGTACCCTCCAGAGTAACGTGGATAAATGATGGGCTGTCCAGGTTTATTTTCGTTTCTTCGAGGATGATATATAATGATATGTATGTATATATATATATATGTACATAATATCCAATGGTTGAATATGGTTGATATATATATATATATATATACTGTGTATATATATATATATGTTTATGTACATCATAACCCAGGGTTGAATGCAATGGTTCATAGAAATGGCATGTTCTTCCAAGAATCGTCGTTTAGCATTGGGGCAATGGATCCGCGCAGCCACCCATGTTGAATTTGTTCAGGGCAGCGGGTTTTTGAAGAAACATGTGTCACAGTGGATTCTGGATCATTGAAAGCAGATATATAAGTTGGTTTATATCTACCATAAGCCACAGTTCGCGTGGTTGTAACCCAGATGATGCCAGGAAATCATAGTTGAGATGTCGGTACACTCTGGGTAATTTCTTGACTTCACGGAAGTGACATGAAAAGAGCCATTAAATAGGACCACAGTTGATTGGTCTGGGGGTTACTATTGGGTTTATTGGTGATTAATATAAGCTATAATTGACGGGATACCTATCAACCAAGCACTAAAATAGGATGTGATGGGATAGCGGTATTTTTCATGGCCCAAATGACCCCGAAACATGAATGATGGTCAATCTTGGCCATGTTTTCATTCACAATTCACAGGTGGTGATCTTGGGATGTTTCTACATGGACAGATGGATGGTTCAAGCACCCTAGGTATAGCTGGACTAACCCAACTTACCCTATTTTTAACTGGGTTTATAACCCACTTACTAGGTGGGGTGAGCCACCAAATATGATAAATGGTCATTTTTGCAGGGGATGACCTGCTGATTACCACGAACCAGAACCAGTCGATATTGTGTCCATTGCCTCCTGATATTTGACCCATACCCACAAAAATGAAAGCAACCCAATACTAGGAGTGAATTCCCATATATATATATATACATATATATATATGCTACCTCCCCAGCAATAACGATAAACAAGCTTAAAATTTGGGGTTTACATATATATATAACTATATATGATATGTTTATTGCCTTGCTTTCTCGACATGGCAGCCCTCGCCAGGTGATACTGCTACAGGAGAGCTGAGACGTGACGTCTAGGATCATGGGGCTATTTAACTACGAAAAATAGTGTTTTGATCATCAAACATGGACATTTATCCGTCACGAAAAATAGTGATTTAACCATGACTTAAATAGTGGTTCACTATGTTTGAATGGAACTTTGACCAATGAAACTTGTCTTTAAGATGGTGACTTGACCAGCAAACCAGCTGTGGTGACTTTTCCATGGGATTTTCCCATGGGATGTGACTTGACAACAATATGGCGACAGAAATCGATAAATGTTCAATGATGAATCCTATCTGAATGGCAAGTTTGAGGTTTTATTTGGAAAATGATCCATTTAGATGGTTGGTGGTTTGGAACCATGGAATTTTATGTTTCCATATATTGGGAATAATCATCCCAACTGACTTTCATATTGTTCAGAGGGGTTGAAACCACCAACTAGATAAATGGTGATTTAATTAATGGGTACATCAACAAACAAAACACCATGGAAGCCATGGGCCAGTTAGTTCGATGAACAAGTGCCGATACAGGCCTTCAGCTATGATTGGTCGTGTTTTATTCTGAAATGTCATCGGATTATGATCTCACACTTTGGTTTTTTATTGATTCTATTATTTATACTATATACAGTATATATATACATAGAGTGCATATATATATATCAGATCAGAGTAGGTTGTAATTACATAGATGATCAATCCGAATAAATAAGATGAACATATGGTCAACAATTTTAATAGGATTCAGAAGCGGCTGAAATTCACTCCAATGAAACCAACCAGGTGTTTATCAATTCGTAATTTGTGGTTAACAATGATTTTATCTATTCCTGTAGGGTTTTTTTTTCCCCCCTAGAGCAACCTTCAAAACAATTGGGTGTATTTGGGTTTTGCGACATTTTTATATTCAAAAGAAACAATTTGCCACAGCAACCAGATGTGTAAGAAGAGTTGAGGACCTCATTTGTTAGCAGCGATTGTTAGACACACTAGAAACAGTCGTTGCTGCTATTGTTGTGTGGTTTCGCATGTGTTATTTCAGCCAGGTCGGATAACTTCTGGAGGTTCCCAATCGAGAAAATCTCAGACAACAAGTCAATGGACTTGTTGCTATCATGTTTTTTTTCTCCTTATACACCCACAATCTTCACTGTAGTGATTCATAACCATTTATTAAGTGGTCTGATACAATCTAAGGCAGATCCATCATCTTCAGTGATTCCACTTGCCACGAGGGCTACGGCCTTACGTCTTTTGTGGCTTGACGCCTTGAACCATTTAAGAGTGCGTAGCTGGAGTCAGAAGCCCACAGAGAGGTGACAGCACCGAGGAGTTAGAACCACCACGCCAGGTCTCTAGGACTCTACGGTGTATAACATGCAATAATTACTATGAATCATACTATTTCCTAGAGACCTGGCCTTTTCAATACCATGATTTATACGTATTTATACCCCAAGTTATGGTCATGAAAAGTTGATAGTTTCAATTGGACCTGAGGTGATCAATTGTTAAGACATACCCGTGGAGCTAGGAACATCGTGAGACATCCTCCAGTGATTTTGACCAAAAAAAACATGGTGAAACTCCAGTGTTTTTGGATCATTAAGGCTTTGGAAAATATTTTTTGATACATAAAGATAGCGGAGGGCGCGTCATTTTTACATGTTTTTTTTAAGGGCAAACCGTATTTTTACTCACGCCAACCAGACAGAGCATGACGATTACAGGGAACCGGGAACCCATCCATGTTTTTTCTTGTTTTTTCCAGTTTCAGAATCAAGATCACCTATCAGTTGCCCCAAATCTATGTGTATGCATTAACAAGCCACAAGACTGATGGTGGTTCGACTGCAGCTTCGCCGGCACAGCATGGCTCACATGGACAAAGATGTCACAGGACTCGTGGGTGCAGAAGTCGCACTATCACATCCTGTATCATTGTGTTACATTGTAGTACTAATTTTTATGATTGTTGTCATGATTATCAAATGTTGTGCAGTCTTGGATCTTTGTACTGATTGTTTAATATCAGTGATCCAAAATCAAAGATCCAAGACTGCACAAAATTTGATAGTCATAGCTGTCATAGCTCCTAGTTGTTTCTTGAAAAGAACAGCTACGGGATCATTTGTTAATTTTGTTATGATCATTGGATTAGAAAAGGGTCTGGTGACTCTGGTGATGGTTCTTTTTTTTCGCCAACACTCTGGAGAAATCACATCTCTATAGATCTTGGAGTGCGCTTTTTTGATCATGTTTTATCATGACATGTATGCAGCCAGATCATGGCCTTCAGGATTTACAATAAACATCAATAAACGAATAACACAACATGTGTGTTCATGTGACTTTATGATACAGTAGTTTGAGGTGTCTTAGCTTGTAGCTAATCCCATGTGCTTCCAGCAGAGATAGAAGAGGAAAGCTTAGCAAGATGGTAGGTAGCCTCCAATCCCTGAAACAAAAATATATTTGTATGTGTTGTCCTAAGACCTAAGAAATCTTGGATGCAATGGTCACACATGATGAGGCAGTAGTTTGCACATCAGGCAACAATAAACTACAAGGACCTGAAAGTAAGCCCATCAAAACAGCAGAGAAAAAATCAGTCGGGTAGAAAGATAATGCAATGCAGAAGTTTTTGCTATGAAATATTGTATTGAGCCAATGAATATTGGAGCTAAACGGAATTCAATTTTGACCGGTTGCGCAATATACTAAAATGAAAGGGTGGTGGTTGCTTCTTTGTTGCATGTCTTGAAAGCAAGCGTGAACAAGAGGAAACGGCACTTTTGCTTGACAGGATATTTTTCCCCAAGCAGTGATGCATCTTCTTGACAGAAATCCCTGCATCATATAGAGATATGGCATGTTTTTGCAAGGATAAGCATACTGTTCTCTTGAAAACATGTGTGTTTTCTAAGCATAGGATCAGCGCAATTTTTTAAGGGCAATAGCATGCTTTTCATGGAACATAGTTGTTCAGCGAGGAGACTGCATTGTTTAAGAAATGCTGCATCTTTGACAAAGACACTGTCTCTTCAAAATAAACTTGGAATTGTTTAAAGAAATGTTCCACATGTGAAAGGGGCTCACTCTTTTCCTAAGCAATTCTTTATACTTTATAAATCAAATGAAAAGTGCGTCTGCACTGGTTGAGAAAAAGAATGTGTGTATATACTATATATATATAAGTGTTACAGCTCTATGTGCATATATAAGCCTTATATTTAGTAAAACCAATAATGCATCAATTGGAAAAGAACAAAACAAAGCGGATTCCATTTTTGAAGGCTATACTGTCTTAAGGCATATTGTACCTTTTAAATGCTTACAGTTTGCTGACGAGAAGGTTGCACGTTCTGGAAACAATATAAATTACATTATGGAGAGGAAGCCAATAGCAATGAAAAAACATGCAAATTTCAAAGCATGTTTCTTTCAAAGAAGAATGGATTCAATAGGGCAATGTGTTTGGATGTAAATTGTATCTTCTGTGTATTCATGCAAGTTCTATCTAAAAGAGACATGGTTTTTGGCTGAAAACAAATTGTCACGGCAAACAATATTGCACACCACAAGTGACTTTAAAGATAGAGGGGTTTGGTCTAGACATGCGTTTTTTAACATTCGTAACATCCTGTTTATATAGATGTGCCTAAAACCCTTTTGGAACAAGGAAACCAACCAAAAGCCAGAAAATACACCACCACTTGACCTGGATGGGCCGTGGAATTAGTAACGAGCAAGTGGCAGGTGCCACGACTTCAGACTCAGAAAAGGAGTATGTATGCAGAAGGGACAACAACAGATTTGCAGCCAACAACTCAAAAAATATGGAATAAACAAAAAAACACAAACTCGAGAAAACCAAAACAAAAAACAAACCTAGACTCTTTGTGGGGGGGCTTCTCAGCCAAGACTCTCTGAGATGTTTTTTTGTTTTCCAATTTTTGTTGAGGGTTTTCGACAGTTCCCCTGGGTATTTGGCAGCTGCGTCTATTCATCTATTCCAACCATGAAAATTTCAGGTCCATCAGAGCACATTTCCCTATGACATGTCCAGATTCCATCGGATTGGTCCAAGGGAAATGTTCCAGATTTGGATCGAATATGTTGCACCCAGGAATTCCAGGGGGACGGAAAATTCTGTCCCTGACGCTCCTAAGCAGCCATTATAGCGTTGTTTTCAACGAGATCACTGACAGGAAGAAACAGATCATGTGGCGGAGCGTCTCACAATTGGGGCTATGCGATGGTGTAACCATCAACGGAGTATCCCATGACGTGAAAGAGCACACATCATATTGTCTTTATTGGCGTATACATGGGTGAAAGGTAGTTGCACGGTATTATTATCTGCCGTACTAGTCGAGGAAGGTTTAGACTAGCCAATTGAAAAGACACTGTTTTTTGCAAGGTACAGTATCTATGTTCAGCCATGTTTTTTTCCACCTTTCCACCATGGATGTAGGGATTTTCTGAGACCATGATCATTGCCTGAAAAAATGCTACGTGATCTATACACATTCTATATGTTTCCTTGCAGCTGAGTGAAGCTTTCACATTGACAAGATTGTTTTTTGTTGGTAAAGGAATTCAATTGGGACCATTGAGCGACAAAAAATGCTATACCTAGACCCTTTAAGTGAACCCATGAAAAATGCCATCTCCTCCATGTGTTTAGTTGCCAGGCCCTCTGCGAAGACATCATCCGGAAATCCATCTCCATTGACAACGTCGTTCAAATCATGATGACCGCCAAGGCGATGGCTCCAGGGCCTCCAGGGCTGTTCTTTAGCGTTGAGGATTCGGATGCGCGACTTGGGGGGAACGCGCCCAAGGAACACGTTGTAAAAGGTTCCATGGTGCCAATGTGGATTGAGGAATGTGTACATCTACCGTGATCCTGGATGTGGATTTGCGTCTTCTTGGGATGGAAATGGAAAGGCATCAGGCGTCAGCTGTTCTTTTTTAGTATTCGATATACATCTAAGATCTGCGGACTGTCTCGACCAGCAACAAAAGATGGAAGACCTGATGAGCTATGTTTTTTTTAATATAAAAGGGTTTATATAGAGGTTAAACTGGATGTTGCTTTTGGTGTGGTTTTACCTGGCTGGCGTAAGGATTGCGTAGGATTGGCGTAGGCATTTTTCAAGGTTCCAAATATCTTCTGGTTCGCGTAGGCAACATTTCATTGTATTTCAAATGCTCGTACATGATCGGCGTTGCAATCGCACGCTTTAAAATTGATTCAATGTTATCCACAAAAGGTTCAAAGGCACCGGGTTCATTCATGGATAGTTGTCTATACGAACAAACCGTGGAACTTGCCCGGCAGAGCAGCTATACAAAGGCAGCGGAGCAGCTTAAACCGTCTTGATGTTTTTCGCTTTCCACCTGCTTGTTGCTAGATGGGCCATATTAGCTCTTGCTTAAGAGGAATGTTTCACCAGATTCCTGCCAGGGGACCCCTGGAACAGGCGTAGGCTTCGCGTAGACTTCGCGTAGGCACCGCGTAGGCTCGGGTGCCCGGACTGACCACCAGCCCACGTCCGCACCAGTCCATATTCAACACATTGAACCGCCCAGAACTGCCCTTCACCAAGCTAGCGACAGTCGAACACGTCGCTTGGCTTGACTCCAGTGATTTATCATGATTTATCCACCAGATGTTTAGTGTGCGCTTTGGGACCTGGTTGCTGGTGCGGCTGCTGCACATGGGTGTGGCTGCAAGATGTCTATGGACGCTTTGGAGCCTGGGCGCTCGTGCTGCTGCAGGGAGTGCAGGGTGCCGTAAGGCATCCCACTTAGCAAAAATGTGAATGGGACTGTGGTCGCGTAGGCAAAAGTTCCGTTTCCAACCTTCCAAAAGCAAACGGAAGTGTGACGGCGTACACTGAGGCGTCGCTTTACACGGGCGTTAGGCCTGCGTAGGCACACCTTCAAAGGGATGAGCCGCGTAGGCTCCCACTGTGGCCACGTAGGCATTGCGTAGACAGCGGCGTAGGCAGCACAGGAGTATACGGGCCCAGACAACAAAAAAAACCACAGCTCTGATGGACATGGGGCGATGACCCGCAAAGATATGGGGAGATTCAATCATTTGTTTAGCTGGTTTGTGGTTTGAGAGAGTTTTTCCTTTCCAACCCTTCCAATATGGTTTGTTTGTTATGATGATTGCCTCCAATGTTCTATTCTGGGAGATGGTTTTACCATGTTTTACCCACCAACCATGGAAATCTGACCCAAAAATTGCAGTCGCTTTTCCTGAGAATTTGAATCGTATATTCTGAGGTGAACTGCCTTAAACTTCTTGAACAGTGACCAATTGGGCCCTGGGGTTTTCAATCACATCAATCACCATCACAGGTTGGCTTTGATCCAGAGATGTCAGCAATCACCCAATAGAATATGAATGGGGGGTTCCATAAATGGTGGTACCTCCAAAATAGATGGTTTATAAGGGAAAATCCCAATCCAAAATGGATGATAACTGGGGGTACTCCCATTTATGGAAACATCCAAATGGGAATCTCACCCAAGTCTGAAGGTTTAGCAGGTTTGGACATGACCCATCTTAAGTGGGGTGGACACCCCAGTTAGTAACTGCTAGTCTAAACAACTATGCAAAAAAGCCACCATTCAAACTCGATAAGTCATCTACTTTTACATGTTTGTTTCCATAACGTTGGCAGGTGACATATAGTAGTGACTGGTAGATCACTCATGATTTAGCACATAGCATGATTTAGCATGGTATTTTACCATCTGGTTGGTGGTTCCAAACATTTTTTCCATTTCATATATGGAATGTCATCCTTCCCATTGACGAACTCCATCATTTTTCAAGATGGTTATTGCACCACCAACCAGATATCTAGATATTATATATATATAGTCCACCAGATACTCCACCAGATCAATAACCATTGTTAAACCATCATGAACCATCATTAATCCACCAGATAATCCATCATTAACCCATCATTTTCCCATATGTTCCATATATCTTCCCCATGCCCCGGTGAAATCCCGCCAGGCTCATCGCGCAGATGGCCTCAAAGACATTTGCATGGCCGCTGGGCGATTCAGATCCGTTGGAATGGCCACTGTATTGGTATAATCAGATATAATTAGTCCATTTTCAGACAGACCCATAGGTATATATAATATACGTATATATTAAATGTATATACATACTCTGGTGATTATATGTATATATAGATATAAGATTATATAATATATGTATATACAGACTCTGGTGAACATATGTATATATATAATATTATATATTACATGTATATACATACTCTGGTGATTTGAGATAGATCTGCGAGAAAACCTAGTTTTCCCAGGAAAACAATTTATGTGTAAATGTTGGAGTCTCCAAAACAGATTTCAATATTTAATTCTATTCAATGTTTCAAAAGTTTAATTTAATTCTGGAGGGTATATACTTAATATTTAATTCTATTCTGAACTAGATTTCCTGAACCTGTTTGTTGGTTTTGGATAAGCAATTGTATGACTGTGGGAGCGTGTATAGCCCATTCATTATCTGTGGTGTTGTGTGCATATGTTTGCAGATCCACAGCGTACATACTGTTGTTTGTATGTGTATATGAAATACGTATGATATATGGGTATGTACATAGATATAGTATGATATAGTCATATATACATGTATATATATATATATATGTATGTATATAATTATATATACACATAAATATATATACATATATATATACACATACATATATATATATATATACACATATATATATATACACATACATATATATATATATACACATACATATATATATATATACACATACATATATATACATATATATATACATTCAACATGTCACTTGGCAGTGTTGCTACCCATCCTGCTGGATCGATCGTCAGGACTTCATCATCACGAATGAAGAGAAGATCAAGCCGACCACGGCTTTCCGGGAACTAATCCAGGAGTCCTTTTTAGCTGTGAAAAGGTGGCGATATTTGTAGCACAACCAAGGGGTATACTAAACCAAGTTTTTAACCACCACTCACGCTGGTTCTGAAAGATTTATTTTTAATTAAACGCTTAAGCAATAGCATAATATAGCATATTAAAAAAACATATATGTGTATTTATATGTACATATGTATATATCAAGTCACGTGGCCTGATAAGCAACAGTGTTATTAGTTGCTCAAGTATTGAGCCCGAGTGGATAAATTGGTATATGAACAATGTGTGCATAGCTTTGATTTGCAGGGGTGTTAAGGTTTCTGCCACAGTTCTCAGATTGATGAATTACAAGGGGCAGACGGGCAGACCACTTTTGGTCAGCAGGATGTGGTCAAATCTCACTGAAGATTTGATGAAGTCTATGAAAGATTACAGAATCTCTATCTTCAGACAATAGACAGGCATTTCTAGGTCTTGATCATTCAAGCATAGTTGTAGCTGCTCGATCTGCAGGTTTCTACTACCATGCAAACCTCTGTTTGCTTAGCCTAAGGGCCTAAGGATAGTTTTTGTTGTATGTTTTGCCATAAATGGAAGGCGGAAGGCAATTTCGATTTGTAGAGCCTGAATTTGCCATGATTTCAAAGCAGATCCAAATTTGCTTTGCTTGGCAGATTTATATACCACTCCTTCAACCGTGCCAGTGTAGGTGTCTGTTATTTGGACGTGACCCCACTCGACCTAACAACAGGATGATGTTGGGGAAACCATCAACAATGTCTTCAAAACATGTTTGAAAGAACTCTAAAGTGTCAGTCAACTTCAGATGAGTCTCTATCCAACCAGGCAAGAAAAAATACATACGATATCATACGACATTTCACTGGGTAGTGTACAGTCATGTACTTTCGGTTGGACGGTTACGTTTGGTAACATCCATGGTCAAGTCGTATCGCTTCAAGGCGCCCCGAAAACCATCTCCTCTCATTGCGAGAGGAAGTGGAGGAAGTGAGAGCGAAGTCACCGTTCAGGGTTCACTGATAATTCGTATTATAATCAAATAATTCGTACTGTAATTGTAATTTATCCATAAATGATCATAAATGGATTTGTTTTTAATAATAGGCCACCATAAAGTCTCATGGTTATCATCAAATTCCAATGAATTGTGCGAATGAGTTGCTTGGCAGGAGCCGACGCTCATGTATGAGCTACTAATGAGGCAGGGCGGGAAACACACTGCTGAAGTTTTCACACATGCCCTACGTTTCTGCAAATGATCCACCGATATCGTGTGGCTTTGATGGCATTTGTTTGTATATGTATCCATGTACAGTGTATGACATCCATTGTGTTCATGAGCCAGAACCCTATGTTTTGCTAGACTTACTGTACATGGTTTTGGATGTTTTTGACGCTGCGAGAATCACCCTGTCCAGACGTGAAATTATATAATTCATCATCAATGTATTGGATGCATCGCTTTGAGTTGGTTTTTGCTTGCGACACATCGACGGGTATATTGAGGGCAGATATCATGTGACAATAGCCGCCAATACTCTGAAGTGCTGAACATGCAACACGTCCCTTTGTTTTCATGACTTGACTGCCATGAAAAATGATAGGGTGGAATAAGAACACATTTCGAAAAATTGGTTTGGACGACAATTCTTCTTTCCATTGGCAGAGATGGTTCTTGTGCTCCAAACGGGGTTGTGTACACACTGCAAGCCTGGAACCATCAGCGCCGAGGCGCAAACCCCCAAAGTGAAGGGCCCCCGGCGTCCAAAGTGCGCCATTTGTCAAAACGCGTCTCGTCCGTTCAAGTGTCACCTTTGGGAGGTTGATCTCGACCAGCTTTCCAAGGAGAAACAAATAGTGAAATTTATTAAATCCGATGATATGATTCTGATTGAATATGATTTCTGAAATATTTTGTAGATATATATAATTGATTATAATTATATATATATATATAAATATGTATGTTTATATATATTTATATATTTATATATATATTTGTATTTATATATATATATATATTTGTGTAATTAGCGGTAAAAATAATTTTAATTATTATTATTATATTATTTGTTTTTAGTTACTAGCCGAGGATCCCAAGATTTTAACTATTTTTCCGTTATCG
>CAMXCT020003370.1:65000-67342 GCA_947184155.2 Cladocopium goreaui | reverse complement strand
ACGTTACAACATCTCGTGTAGGTATTTTTGAAGACACCCTTGATACGTTGTAACATCTTCTTTAAGTATCGGGGGGGTTCGGGGGGGTGTGGGGGGTGTAATAGCGTTCTTTCGCCTGCGTTTCCGAAACGTTTCAACATTGCTACGTTGCAACATCTTTTTTGAGTAGCTTCCAAGACGCTCTTGATAGGTTGTAACATCTACTTCAGGTAACTTCCAAGACGCTCTTGATACGTTGTAACATCTTCTTTAAGTATCATATGAAGCCATACATCCCACGCAGTCTTTCTTCCAGGAAATTCAATGCACACGGAACAACAGCACAGCTGCGCTGATGAGACACTGCCCCATATGGCAATGGTTGCATGAAGTCTTGGCTCCTGGCTACTCCCTATGGGATCAGTGGGCCAAGCTTTGTAAAAAAAAAACACAACAACAAAGTTAGACTGTGGCGTCTCGCATGATGACGAAAAAAGGCTGTCGAATCATCACTTTGAAAAGAGCTGAAGGCGCTCACCTCCCGCCGTAACCTTGAATTGCTCCTCGTCAAGTAAGGACCTGTAAGGACAAAGGCTTTGCGCCTCGCAATTCACAAATAAATGTGCTCCAAGATTCTTTCTTGACAACGTTGATAAGGTAGTTGTTGAACTGTCGCTTGTCCCCTATCTTCTCATGTCACGGTTGAGTTCATAATTGATGTGAGGTTCAAACTTCTGAAGCTTCTCAGGCGATGGACATTTGTTGAACCGTGACCTACACCAGTTTCCTAGATTCCAGAACATCAAGGAAAACTGTGAGGATCGATAGGGATGGTCCTTATCCAAAAACGATGGATCAATCACTCCAGCTCCCAAGTACCGTCATGCAAGACACTGAAGGACTACGCACTATGGTAAAACACCATGTTGCTCCACATAGTCAGTCTGGAAGTCATCTTCTAACCGTTTCTCGGCTTCCTCTGTCAATCGATCAACTTGTTCACGTACGCGAGGATGAAGACGAGGGTCTGAGCAACCATAGACTGCTTCCTTGCGAAGGTCTTCTAACGATGACAGTGGATATGCATCCTTATGTCGGGCAATGTAAGCGTCCATCAATTGAGAGTCGGTGTACCAGTGGTCTTTGTGTGGTTCACTGGTCTCCTATTTCCCCACCTGCCAGGTGAGGGTTGTTAGATTTTATCAGAGCTGTTGTCCTCCTCCTCCGCCTCCTCCTCCGCCTCCTCCTCCAATCTCTCCTCGACCATGTCTGCATCAACTTCCACCTCCATCTTCGCCAAGCTCTTCGCCAACTTCCGAGCTCAGTGCGCACTGCTGGACCTCAACCTGGGACCTTCCCAGCTCAGTGCGCACTGCTGGACCTCAACCTGGGACAGTGCGCACCGCTGGACCTCAACCTGGGACCTTCCCAGCTCAGTGCGCACCGCTGGACCTCAACCTGGGACCTTCCCAGCTCAGTGCGCACCGCTGGACCTCAACCTGGGACCTTCCGAGCTCAGTGCGCACCGCTGGACCTCAACCTGGGACCTTCCCAGCTCAGTGCGCACCGCTGGACCTCAACGGCCAGATAGAATGCCAGAAGATATGCCAGATAGAATGCCAGATAGAATGCCAGAAGATATGCCAGATAAAATGCCATAAGATATGCCAGATAGAGTGCCAGAAGATATGCCAGATAAAATGCCATAAGATATGCCAGAAGGTATGCCAGATAGAATGCCAGAATATTTGAGCAGATAATATTATATGCCAGAAGATATGCCAGATAGAATGCCAGAAGATATGCCAGATAAAGTGCCAGAATGTTTGCCAGATAGAATGCCAGAAGATATGCCAGATAGAATGCCAGAAGGTATGCCAGATAAAGTGCCAGAATGTTTGCCAGATAGAATGCCAGAAGATATGCCAGATAAAGTGCCAGAATGTTTGCCAGATAGAATGCCAGAAGATTTGAGCAGATAATATGCCAGAAGATCCGCCAGATAAAGTGCCAGAAGATATGCCAGATAGAATGCCAGAAGATATGTCAGATAGAATGCCAGAAGATATGCCAGAACATATGCCAGAAGATATGCCAGGTAGAATGCCAGAAGATATGCCAGATAAAATGCCATAAGATATGCCAGATAGAATGCCAGAAGGTATGCCAGATAAAATGCCATAAGATATGCCAGATAGAATGCCAGAAGGTATGCCACATAGAATGCCAGATAAAATGTCAGATAGAATGCCAGAAGATATGCCAGATAAAGTGCCAGAATGTTTGCCAGATAGAATGCCAGAATATTTGAGCAGATAATATGCCAGAAGATATGCCAGATAGAATGCCAGAAGATATGCCAG
>CAMXCT020003370.1:25000-60000 GCA_947184155.2 Cladocopium goreaui | reverse complement strand
TGCATCCCATCTGCGTGCCGCTCTGGTCCCAGGATGTCCCACCTTTCAGCTCGATTTTCTGCACCGTGGGGCCCGCTGAGCCATCCAACTTTTGACAAAGACATTTTTCCTGGGCTGAGATGGTCGCAGGCCTTGATGTGACCCTGCAGTAATGCGACCTGCAAATTCTATACGTACTGTATATGTACTGTATATATTTATATATACATATATGTAACGTGCGGTTCCGCGCTGGGGCCAGGACCATGTTTCTCTTGAGTGTTGTGACTGCGGGGTTGTCTTCATACCTGACCACTTCACCGGTCTCATGACAGCCAAGCAAATCATGTGCTTCTAAAGCACTTGCTGACATGCCACCCATACATCACCGTCACAACCATCATATAAGCAATCTCCAAAAGCTATTTTGGCTTAGTTCATCTCGGTTCTGCTGAAGCCCCCCCCATAACATCAGGAAGTAAACCTTCAGGAAAACACCATCAGGCTGCCGGGCCTAGTGAACCACAACTCTATCCTGAGAATGCCAGCTGCCTGACCAAGGTGGAGCCAATAAATTCCTGGTTGCGCATCATTTGGGGGAACAAATTGAAGTGACCCTAAACTCATCACTTTGGAGGGTGACCCCTCAAAATTCATCAGCCAGAGTCAATTCAATTCATCCACGCTTGACAGTAGGACAGGGCCTTTGCTCCAGAAAGTTTGTCCACTAGCCGTACCTTGGCTGTTCGAGGTCAGATGTTTCTCCTTCATTGGGGCAAACCAACCATCTACAAATCATCTACAACCAACATGTCCATCTTCATTTCTAGCCAATCAAGAATTGCTGCTTCGACTGAGCATCACGAACCTCACCGAGCCAAATCCAAGCCCCAAGGCCCCCAAGATCCCCAAGCCATGCACCGCCAGGATTGGGTTGTGCCAGCTACTGTATATACAGCTGGCTTGCTACGTACTATATGATGCTGTTACGAAGCGCTTCCTCACAAAATTGATCGCCCAAAGATTGATGGCAATGTCCAACTGAATTGGCTTGACATTGCTTTTGCAATTTCTGACCTTGTTCCAAAGTACTACTGGTAGCAGCTTTGAAATCTCATGAAATCTCCAAGTCGCAGCAGGATCCAGCAGGCTCAGTCTCGCCCTCCCTTCCCAGTCGCAAGTTGGGTGTCAGACTCCTGTGATCATGTCGTAAGGATCAATTGTTCCTCCAACCTCGGCGATCGAAATCCAGAGCCATTCAGATTCAGTCAGCAAGCCTTTTTTGGCGGAGCGCCCCTCCGCAGTTGGATGTCTGGCCAGGCAGCCCACTCAACACTCCCACTGTGTCCATGTGATTCCATGTCACATCTTTGGTCCACATCTCTTCAGAAATTCGTTCCATCTGTGCCTGAGGTTGGAACCATGCCCAGAACTATGTTGTTCCAGTATTCATCTATCTGTGCTCCACCAGTACTGGGCTTTAACTGCACCTGGCTGTGGCTGCGTCATTGTAAACAGCGATTCCTCGACTTTTCTGCTGGAAACTGGCTGTGAAGAGAGCCAGCGACCCAGCGGCCTGAAAATGGCCGCCACTAGCATTGAGTGGATCTTCCCATTCAGGTCTGACCTCACTGAAATCTCAGGCAGCGCACAATTCTAATTCTGTAGTACCATAGCACCATTTTAGCACCATTGTTCGGGCCGATTTCCGACAGTTTCACTGCACCAGCATTTCCTCTCCTGAAAAAGACAGGCATGCGGCATGCGGCTTCCCAGCTCTGAGATCTCAGATCCTCACACCCTCTTTGAAGATCATGATGGCATCAATGGCTGTTGGTTGAGAGCCGCTACCCTGCGTCCGGTGCTTTTATTTGGATGGGGATATCCACAAACCGGTGATGGTTTACTGCGGATCAATGTCCCACAGTGGGAGCACGTTACGAAAGATCATTCATGATAATTCACATGAGCATTAACAACATTAATTAATATTCACAGTGATATTTGCATTGATATTTCTATTCAAGTTCAAGTGTGTAACATATATATATATATATATCCAGATCCATTACTATCCAATAACTCATGGCCCACGGATTGCTCCCCTCCGGCCGGATTGTCTCTGGTGATGCGCTTGTTCTCCAGGAGCTCACTGGGCTGGGGCACCTCAGGATGGCAAACCTGGGTCACTGGTTAGTCCTGGTTGCTCCGGTGCTTATTCCGAGGATCCCTTGACTTGCCCCATACAAAATACCTCAAAATACCTCAGGATATCTTATCCATCTTGCCCTGGTTCTGTTGAAGAAGCTTCCCCAAAAGGAACAAAGAATGAGGTGATCCAACCTGCCAGGGCCCCCACCCCGTTCCAAATGCTCCAGAATTCCTGCAACAGGGCGTGAAATGTGCCCCGAGCGAGCATATTCATGACTCATGACCCATCTCATGCCATCTCTAGAATTGTTCGCAATGAATCCACCAAGACCTGTCATTTTTTCCCGGCCAAAGAATGGCAGAATCATACCGTAAAACATGAACAAAAAAAACGTCGGTCGGCTGCGCATGGCTATGCACTGATCGATGAATTCAGTAAATCTCACGGCTACCGTCAGAGGCGTCCTGAGCAGTTTTGAAACCGACTATCTTTTTCAGTGACTCGTGGAAGCTGTTGCCTTAGGGTGCAGTGGTTCCCTGAGGCACCCCAGGCCATCATGCGCCGAAAAGTTGTTCAAACATGTTGAAACGATGATTTTAGGAGCTGTTCCCAATTGACAGGAATAGCTTTGAGGTCTCCAGCTGTTTTTGACCCGTACCCATTTGGATGGTTTTCCCCTTTAAAAACGGAGGTTCTCAATTCACATCTAGCGATCGTATGGTGCTTGGACTGCTGCTGGGAAACACCCTGACTGAGCACGCAACCCCCCGCAGGTACAGCCTGTACCATCTGATGGCTTGTGACTAACTGTGCATTCCTATGTGACGTGTGCATGGGAGAAAGAGAGAGAGAGAGAGAGATGCCGAGAAAAACCACTTGGACTGCATTCGTGAGCATACCTAGAAACACCACAGGCAACCAAAAAAAAAGTCTCAGGCCCCCAAAACCCAAAGAAAAACGCCGCATGAGTCTTGTTTTCCCTTGGTGGGTTAAAAACGCCTCTGGAAAGCAAAACACGCCTCAAACACACGCACAATTTTTCCAAAGCACTTTTGACTCCCCATGGCCACTTTTGCAAAGCCCACAACTAGGGACCAAACCCCTGACAAACAACCATACATACTGCTAAGGATTCCCTATGTAAGAAACGCTGCAAGAAAAACAATGCAGAAAACAACCCCTACAGTGACTTAGATGTAGCTGTCAACAAAGTTTCGCCTGAGAGGAAAAAAGGCCAGAAGAATCGCAAAATCCGTGATAAAAGCCTTTTGGACATGCTTCCGGCAAGATTTGGACCTCAATTTTCAGAGTCCGTCCATTACTGCCATTTTCCCACCCTTTTCCGCCGTTTTCCCGCCCTTTTCGGCCGTTTTCAGTCCTCTGAATTTTCTGTTTTTCCTGGTTGACCTTTGTTCTTTTCATGACAACGTATTTTGTTGTATTCACCTCCGTTGCCTTTTGGAAAGATGCTGCAAATGCCAGAATGCAACAAGAAATTCCAGTGAGACAGCATTTTCTGGGGCAATAGCCATGCCCCCGGTTTTGGATGATGTTGCACTATTGAGATTTGGAATTGGATTTGCCGACACTTTGTGTTCGCAGGTATTGAAATCAAGACAGCCAACGCTGTCATTTACCCATCGTAGAACAATCCAGAAAAGAAAAAAAGGATAACTATTTGGTGGTTTCAACTCCTCTGAAAAATATGAAAGTCAAGGGGAAGGATTATCCCATATGTTATGGAAAATAAAACATGTTCCAAACCACCAACCAAATAAATGATGACGATGACCCAAAAAAAAACGCCTCCGAAAATCAAAAATGCCTCAGCAAAACAACAAAATGCCCCGGATCAACTGGAGGTGCTGCAGACCCTCCGCGGCGTTTTTTTGCCGTGTGGTTTTTCCAGGTATACCATGTACAAATGCGTAATGTTCGATATGTGGAACAATTTCATGTATATCTATCCATCTATCTATCTATCTATATATCTTTCTTTCTTTCTTTCTTTCTTTGCTTGCTTTCTTTCTTTCTGTCTGTCTGTCTTTCTTTCTTTCTTTTCTTTCTTTCTTTGTTTCTTTCTTTTCTTTTCTTTCTTTATTTCTTTCTTTCTATCTTTATGTGCATATATATATATTTAAAACATTATATAATATGTGTGTGCGCACTCGTGTATATTGTACATGCGTAGAGGTTGGAACACTGCGTCTCACGCGCTTCATCACAGCACAAACATATGCAGAAGCAACATGAACACACATGAACATCTACAAACAAATAAGAAATCAAACGATACATTCAGCGATATTCAGCGGCTGTTCCTGGTTGTTGAGTTTGGATCGCGACTCATTCACGTATTACATCTGCAGACCTTCTCAATGATATATTGGATTTTGATGGATTTTGCCTATTCAGAGAACACACCATCAGATTCACTTCACTCCGGGTCACCTACGGTGGCACTGACAGCTGACCCACGCAATCAAGTTATCTCTGCCGTTTCAACACTTGAATCAGCATGAGAACGCCCAGCCTGCTCCCACAGAACCCAGGTGTCTTTTAAAGGCATTGGGTCCTGCGAGAGGAGCGCCACATGTCGAAATCATGTCAAATAGCAGTCTTCCAATCGGCAAGTGGGGATGTGTTGGTGGCAATGGAGACTTCTTGACGGACATTTGCATATGACATTTGATATAATTATATAGGGTGTAGAATAGTTTTTGGATGTGTTTTTGCCTCAGGTTTTGGAATGTTTTTTGGCTTTCTTCCCGGTACCATTTGCTCTGTATTTGCAACAGTTTGGAACTAGAACCTGTCATTTTGCATGGTATTTGCAACATTTTGGCATGGTCACTTTGCATTTGCATGGCATTTGCTACATTTGGCCATGTTCGCCTTCCATTCTGCATGGTATTTGTCACATTTTGGCATTTCAACCTCTCATTTGCATGGTATGTGCTACATTTTGGTGCTTCAAACGTTCAAGTGGGTCTCTTGAGGGTTTTTTAGGCTTTGAAATAGGATTTCATTTAAGGTTTCATTTAGGATTTTATTTGGAGCTTCATTTGGGGTGTCTTTAGGGTTTCTTTAGGGTTTCATTTAGGGTTTCTTTGGGGTTTCATTTAGGGTTTCTTTAGGGTTTCAGTTTGGGTCTCATTTAGTGTCTCATTTAAGGTTTCTTTAGGGTTTCGTCTAGGGTTTCTTTGGGGCTTGTCTAGGGTTTCATTTAGGGTTTCTTTAGGGTTTCTTTAGGGTTTGATTTGGGGTTTCTTTAGGGTTTCATTTAAGGTTTCTTTAGGGTTTCAATTTAGGGTTCAATTTAAGGTTTCATTCAGGAGTTCATATAAGCTTTCTTTAGGGTTTCATTCCAGGGGTTCTTATCAGAAATTCTTTTCACGATTTCTAAACGTTCAAGCGGGTTCCTTTAGGGTTCCTTTAGGGTGTCATTTAGGGTTTCTTTAGGGTTTCGTCTAGGGTTTAATTTAGGGTTTCTTTCGGGTGTCATTTAGGGTTTCTTTCGGGTTTCAGTTTGGGTTTCATTTAGGGTCTCATTTAAGGTTTTTTTAGGGTTTCATTTAGAGTTTCTTTGGGGCTTCATTTAAGGTTTTTTTAGGGTTTCAATTTAGGGTTTCAATGTTAAGGTTTCATTCAGGAGTTCATGTAAGCTTTCTTTAGGGTTTCATTCCAGGGTTTCTTACCAGGATTTCTTTTTACGATTTCTAAACGTTCAAGTGGGTTCCTATGGGGTTCCTTTAGGGTTTCATTTAGGGTGTCATTTAGGGTGTCTTTAGGGTGTCATTTAGGGTTTCAATTTAGGGTTTCAATTTAGGGTTTCATTTAGGGTTTCAATTTAGGGTTTCATTTAGGGTTGCAATTTAGGGTTTCATTTAGTGTTGCAATTTTCATTTAGGGTTTGCGAAAAAAAACAAATAAATAGCCTTCCAATTATATACATTACAAATCTCGGAGGATATATTTCTGGGAGGGTTCCCTTTGGTCTTGGTTTTGCCACCCACCCGAGGCCCGAGGCGGTCCAGCAGTGCTTTCTGAGTGTCGCTGTCTTCCTGGCAGCTGGACATGGCTGGACTGGGCACTGGTGAAGGTTGAGCATAGCGCCTCGCCTCAGGCAAGCCAGTGATCTGGCCTTTCCCACCAACAGCCTGGCACATTCACACGCACCTGCATTTGTGTAAACAAATTTATAATGGATATATGTACAGTACAACATATCGTTGGATTGATATCCATCTTAGTTCTCAATACTGTATGATCATGCGTGCATTTCAGATATACGCATCTGCCTCATTCTGACTCTGTATAAACCATAGTACTTGGAATGTAGTTGCACCAACTGCATGTTCCGAATTCCCACGGCCCATGGCGGCCCAGGGCGCCTCGTTGAAGCTGAGGAACTGCATTGCCCAAAGCAATACGATAAATAATCTGCGGAGCCGGGACAGTTCGTTCATTGGCAGGTGCCATGATGGGACCTGCATAGACCTGCCTTCTGTCGGGGCTTTGGGGTAAGGTTTTGACAGTCGACGTGTGCAATGAGGCACTTGGTGGGTACGTAGCAGTAGTTTCATGCGATCAAGAGCCTTGCAAATTCCAAAGCGGCGCACTTCCGACTGAGATTGTGGCCTCAAAAAGGTGGAAGGCTCTTACACAAGGCCTGCACAAGTGCAGGAATGCCGCCCCAAATGTGGAACCAGCGCCTAAAAAGGCATGACTAGAACGGCTCCCTTCCCAAAAGCACACACCCAATTTCAGCAGCCTTCCAAGAAAGCTCGGACAAGATGGGACAAGTGGAGATATGCTCCACAAATCCCTCTGAACCAAAATGCACCCGCGGCAAGCGGCCAAAAAGGTTTCTCTCCGACCTGCGGCCCCTTTTTTGACCCCTAGTCCTGTTTGTTTGACCCCCAGGTGGTTTTTCAAACCCCTGCACCCTGTTTTATTGACCCCTGTGTCTTTCAAACGAATGAACTTATTCAATGCATGGGTTTGCTTCATGAAGAGAGTTCAAAGTTTATAAGAATGCCTTTGCCAGTCTAGAGTTAGTAGGCGCGAGTAAAGAAATTAATATTGATAAAATATTACATTTTGATAATCTAAACGCCGATTCAAAATTAAAATGTATATACCACTAGTACCCGCACGAGGCGGGGCGGAAGTTGCCTTAGGGACATATATATATATATATATACATATATAACCTCTCTCATCTATAGAACTTGCATGCGCCGTGCGCCAGCCAAGCCCGTGCGTGCGTGCATTCTGCGAAAGTGGTGTTCTGTTCACATGTCACATTTGAAGCTCCACTTCGCACTTCACACTTCACACTGCGCTCTTCACGCTCCACACTTCACACTTCACACTCCACACTTCACACTTCGCACTGCACTCTTCGCACTCCACACTTCACTTCACACTGCGCTCTTAAGACTCCACACTTCACGCTCCACACTTCACACTTCACAATCCACACTTTTCACTTCTCACTGCTTTCTTCACACTCCACACTTCACACTGCACTCTTCACGCCCCACACTTCACACTGCACTCTTCACACTCCACACTTCATCTCATCTGAGCTCTTATCACCTTATCCCAGCTCATCTCTTCTCATATGTCATCTAAGTTTTCATGAATCACTTCCTAGTACTACTACTAAGGAACTTGCATGCGCCGTGCGCCAGCCAGGCCCGTGCGTGCGTGCTTTGTGCGAAGCTGTTGCTGTGTTGCTGTCCCAGAACATGACCTGCGCGCGACCCCGGTGCAATGCAACGTCAAACAAACACTTTCCTCACACTTCACATTGCACTCTTCACACCCCACACTGCACACTTCACACTTGCACTTCATCTCAACTCATCTCATCTGAGCTCTTTTCATCTCAATCCATGTCTTCCCATATGTCAGCCAAGTTCTTCTTGGCAATTTTCATGTCAACTACTTCCCAGTACTGATGTCTACTACAAAAGCTTGCACAAAGCACTTCCCAGTACTACTGTGTACTACAAAGCTTGCACAAACTACTTCCCAGTACTACTTTGTACTACAAAGCTTGCACAAACTACTTCCTAGTACTACTTTGTACTACAAAGCTTGCACAAATTATTTCCCAGTACCACTTTGTATTTCAAAGCTTGCACAAACTACTTCCCAATACTACTTTGCACTACAAAGCTTGCACGAAGCACTTCCCAGTACTACTTTGTACTACAAAGCTTGCACAAAACACATTCCAATACTACTTTTTAGTACAAAGCTTGCACAAACTACTTCCCAGTACTACTTTGTACTACAAAGCTTGCACAAACTACTTCCCAGTACTGATGTCTACTACAAAAGCTTGGAAAAACCACTTCCCAGTATTACTTTGTACTACAAGGCTTGCACAAAACACGTTTCAATACTACTTTGTACTACAAAGCTTGCACAAACTACTTCCCAGTACTACTTTGTACTACAAGGCTTGCACAAACTACTTCCCAGTACTACTTTGTACTACAAGGCTTTCACAAAGCACTTCCCAGTACTTTTTAACACTACAAAGCTTGCACAAAGCACTTCCCAGTACTACTGTGTACTACAAAGCTTGCACAAACTACTTCCCAGTACTACTTTGTACTACAAAGCTTGCACAAACTACTTCCTAGTACTTTTTAACACTACAAAGCTTGTACAAAGCACTTCCCAGTACTACTGTGTACTACAAAGCTTGCACAAACTACTTCCCAGTACTACTTTGTACTACAAAGCTTGCACAAAACACGTGCCAGTACTACTTTGTACTACAAAGCTTGCACAAAACACTTCCCAGTACTACTTTGTACTACAAAGCTTGCACAAAGCACTTCCCAGTACTACTGTGTACAACAAAGCTTGCAAAAACTACTTCCCAGTACTACTTTGTACTACAAGGCTTGCACAAACTACTTCCCAATACTACTTTGTACTACAAAGCTTGCAAAAACTACTTCCCAGTACTACTTTGTACTACAAGGCTTGCACAAACTACTTCCCAATACTACTTTTGTACTACAAAGCTTGCACAAACTACTTCCCAATACCACTTTGTACTACAAAGCTTGCACAAAGTATTTCCCACTACGTTTAAACAAGCTTGCACAAAGAAAGCTTTTACACACAGCAAGTTCTTTCGCAGAGAAGCTTTTGCACACAGCAAGCGTTTTAAACAGAGAAGCTTTTACACACAGCAAGCTTTCACACACAGCAAGCTTTTACACGCAGAACACTTACACACAGTGCTTTTACACATGGCAAGCGTTTACACACACAGAAACTTTTACACAGAGACGCTTTTACACACAGAGAAGCTTTTACACACAACAAGCTTTTACACAGAGAAGCTTTTACACACAGCAAGCTTTCACACACAGCAAACGTTTACACACAGAACACTTACACACAGTGCTTTTACACACAGCAAGCTTTTACACACAGAACACTTACGCACAGTGCTTTTACACATGGCAAGCGTTTACACACACAGCAAGGTTTTCGAACAGAAAAGCTTTTACACACAGGGAAGCTTTTACACACAGCAAGCTTTCACACACAGCAAACGTTTACACACAGAACACTTTTACACACAGTGCTTTTACACATGGCAAGCGTTTACACACACAGAAACTTTTTTACAGAGACGCTTTTACACACAGCAAGCTTTTACAAAATCTTTTACACACAGCAAGCTTTCACACACAGCAAGCGTTTACACACGGAACACTTACACACAGTGCTTTTACAAATGGCAAGCGTTTACACACACAGCAAGCTTTTTAAACAGAGAAATTTTTACACATAGAGAGAAGCTTCTACACACAACAAGCTTTTACACAGAGAAGCTTTTACACACAGCAAGCTTTCACACACAGCAAGCTTTTACACACAGAACACTTACGCACAGTGCTTTTACACATGGCAAGCGCTTTCACACACAGAAACTTTTACACGGAGACGCTTTTACACACAGAGAAGCTTTTACACACAGCAAGCTTTTACACACAAAATCTTTTACACACAGCAAGCTTTTACAGAAAAAAGTTTTTACACAGAGAAGCTTTCTTGTACATAATCACAACAGGAATTGCAGCTCCAAAACCGGATCTCGATGCCAAAGCAACCAAAAGACTATTTTGAAGCATTTTTAAAAGGATGTTTAAAAAGAAAATTACTAGCGCCAAAATTGAGAAATCTGCTGACAAATCACTGTCGCAGCCTTGATGCAGCCACACCAATACATTCCAATACTAATTATTTACGAGATCCAGCTGCAAAAGACAATAGTATTGCGCATGCAGCCGCGGCACGAAGCAACCTTGACGCAGCCATTACAATGCGATCTGCAGAGACTGACTTGCGAAGCACAATAGAACTACGCGCAACGGCGTCGGAAATTGCAGCTCCAAAACCGGATCCCGACGCCAAAGCCAAAAAAAGACGATTTTGAAGCACTTTTGACAAGGATTTTGAAAAGGAAAATTGCTAGCGCCAAAATCGAGAAAATCTGCTGACAAATCAATATCCCAGCCTTGATGCAGCCATTCCAATACGATTTACGAAAGCCAGCTGCAAAAGACAATAGTATTGCGCATGCAGCCGCGGCACGAAGGTTGACGCAGCCATTACAATGCGACCTGCAGAGACTGATTTGCAAAACATACTAGAACTACGCGCAACGGCGTCGGAAATTGCAGCTCCAAAACCGGATCCCGACGCCAAAGCCAAAAAAAGACGATTTTGAAGCACTTTTGACAAGGATTTTGAAAAGGAAAATTGCTAGCGCCAAAATCGAGAAAATCTGCTGACAAATCAATATCCCAGCCTTGATGCAGCCACTCCAATACGATTTACGATGTCCAGCTGCAAAAGAGAATAATATTACGCATGCAGCCGCGGTGCCAAGCAACCTTGACGCAGCCATTCCAATGCGATCTGCAACCACAGCTTCAAGAAACGCATAGAACTACGCACACAGGAACAACCACTTGTTGCAAAACACATAGAAGCAACCACAACGACCGCAGCCGCACCCGCTGCACACACGAGGTACCTTTCATCGCCGGCTGCAGCCACTTTACACAGAAAATTACAAGGTTTCGTGCTCCGGCTTCCTCCCCAAAACAGCCCATGCAACTTTCATGCAGCCATTCCATTGCGATCTGCACTCGTTGCAAAACACATAGAAGGAACCACAACGACCGCAGCCGCACCCGCCGCACACACGAGGTACCTTTCATCGCCGGCTGCAGCCACTTTACACGGAAAAACACAAGGTTTCGTGCTCCGGCTTCCTCCCCACAACACACGGCATGCAACATTCATGCAGCCATTCCAATGCGATCTGCAACCACAGCTTCAAGAAACGCATAGAACTACGCACACAGGAACAACCACTTGTTGCAAAACACATAGAAGGAACCACAACGACCGCAGCCGCACCCGCCGCACACACGAGGTACCTTTCATCGCCGGCTGCAGCCACTTTACACGGAAAAACATGGAAAAACACAAGGTTTCGTGCTCCGGCTTCCTCCCCAAAACATAGCCCATGCAACATTCATGCAGCCATTCCATTGCGATCTGCAACCACGGCTTCAAGATCCGCATAGAACTACGCACACAGGAACAACCACTCGTTGCAAAACACATAGAAGGAACCACAACGACCGCAGCCGCACCCGCCGCACACACGAGGTACCTTTCATCGCCGGCTGCAGCCACTTTACACAGAAAATTACAAGGTTTCGTGCTCCGGCTTCCTCCCCAAAACATAGCCCATGCAACTTTCATGCAGCCATTCCATTGCGATCTGCACCCGTTGCAAAACACATACAAGGAACCACAAGGACCGCAGCCGCACCCGCCGCACACACGAGTTACCTTTCATCGCCGGCTGCAGCCACTTTACACGGAAAAACATAAGGTTTCGTGCTCCGGCTTCCTCCCCAAAACATAGCCCATGCAACATTCATGCAGCCATTCGAATGCGATCTGCAACCATAGCTTCAAGAAACGCATAGAACTACGCACACAGGAACAACCACTTGTTGCAAAACACATAGAAGGAACCACAACGACCGCAGCCGCACCCGCCGCACACACGAGGTACCTTTCATCGCCGGCTGCAGCCACTTTACACGGAAAATTACAAGGTTTCGTGCTCCGGCTTCCTCCCCAAAACATAGCCCATGCAACATTCATGCGGCCATTCCATTGCGATCTGCAACCACGGCTTCAAGATCCGCATAGAACTACGCACACAGGAACAACCACTCGTTGCAAAACACATAGAAGGAACCACAACGACCGCAGCCGCACCCGCCGCACACACGAGGTACGTTTGCACCGCCGGCTGCAGCCACTTTACACGGAAAAACACAAGGTTTCGTGCTCCGGCAATGCGTTTTGCAGAATCACGTGGCTAACCCGCATCTCTCTACGCACATGGCAGCACCAACTGACAACAATCATGCAGCCATTCCAATGCGATCTGCAACCAGAGATTTTTTAGAACTACGCACACAGGAACAACCACTCGTTGCAGAACACAGAGGAGGAACCAATTCGCGCATGAAACGACCGCAGCCGCACCCGCCGCACACACGAGGTACCTTATGTACCTTTCATCGCCGGCTGCAACCACTTTACACGGAAAAACACAAGGTTTCGTGCTCCGCCTTCCTCCCCAAAACAAAGCCCATTGAGCGATTCATGCAGCCATTACAATGCGTTTTGCAGAATCACGTCGCAAACTTGCACATATCTACGCACATGGCATCACCAGATGACAACAGTCATGCAGCCATTCCAATGCGATCTGCAACCAGAGATTCCAAAACACCCTACAACTATGCACACACAAGCACACCCAAAGCAGCTTGAAGCCACCGTTACAATGCGGCAAAAAAAAAGGCAAACCGACCGCAGCCGCACCCGCCGCACAGACGAAGTACCTTTCATCGTCGCCTGCAGCCACTTTACACGGAAAAACGCAAGGTTTCGTGCTCCGGCTTCCTCCCCAAAACAAAGCCCATGCAACATTCATGCAGCCATTACAATGCATTTCGCAGAATCACGTCGCAAACTTGCACATATCTACGCACATGGCATCACCAGATGACAACAGTCATGCAGCCATTCCAATGCGATCTGCAAGCACAGATTCCAAAACACCCTACAACTATGCACACACAAGCACACCCAAAGCAGCATGAAGCCACCGTTACAATGCGGCAAAAAAAAAAGGCAAACCGACCGCAGCCGCACCCGCCGCACAGACGAAGTACCTTTCATCGTCGGCTGCAGCCACTTTACACGGAAAAACGCAAGGTTTCGTGCCCCGGCTTCCTCCCCAAAACAAAGCCCATGCAACACTCATGCAGCCATTACAATGCATTTTGCAGCATTCCCTTCATCACCACTTCCCTCCGTCACCACTTTCCATCGTCACCCCTTCCCTTCCTCACCACTTCCCTTCGTCACCACTTCCCTTCATAACCACTTCCCCTTCCTCACCACTTCCCTTCATCACCACTTCCCTTCCTCACCACTTCCCTTCCTCACCACTTCCCTTCGTCACCACTTCCCTTCGTCACCACCCTGTGTCATAGCTTCTTATTCTTTTGTTATGTATTGTTATCTGATGTACCACCCTTCATCAAGGTAAATTCCATCAGGTAAAAGTCATTCGAACTCCGAAGTATTGCTTCCCAACTTCCTTTGATAAGTCCACTCGTTTTGGAAATACTGAATCACATTAAAAGAAATGAATTGACGATTGGAAGTAACATGTTTATGCTTGATCATGCTTGATCAACACACGTTTGAAAAAATGATCACAGAATCAATCACGAGATTCGTCCCTGGTTGTCATCAAGCTCAAAAGTTGATTAAATGTGCTTATTATATAGTTTTGTTATCACTGTTTATTAATAGTGAATGTAGGTAGCATTGTTCATCCAGGGTGTGCCTTTGTTTGGGATAATGAGTGATAATATTGCCTTTTCACCCTTGCTACTATTATTGTGATAATGGTTGTTTTAGTGGTAAAATTCCCACAACAAATGCATGTTGCAAAACACATGTGGTGGGGAGAAGATGAACGAAGTGTCCCCTAACCACCACAAGGGCGGGGAGACAACTTTCAAGACAGTTTGTGGATCGGAATGGGCCAATGTTGAAACGCTGCATCATGTAGATAACATCATGCAAGTGGGAAGGCCCTTCCAACCGTAGCAGGAGGCTGCTATCAATCATCCCAAGCATGGGTATGAGTTGTCAACCATAGCAACCTCATCCAAATTATACGGTATACAGTGTGTATAGCCACTAACTACCAAACCTCATGCTGGGGATTGTTCATTACTATGGGTCTCCTATCAGGGTGTCAGGGTGAACAGAATTCAAACGTTGAGGGATCATTTCCAACAAACGGCATGTTTGCACAATTTTGCTCGGAACAATCCTCAAGTTCGCCGGTTAGCCCACGGTTTTTTTTCCAAACTTGTTTGACATCTCATTGCGCAGCGCTTCTCCTCCTGCGGTCGTGGTCATGGTGACATATGATGCATGGGCAAAGGTTGAATCCCTGGCTGTTTGATTTTGGATCAATCTTGAAGGAAAGCTGGTGTTTCTTGTTTTCTTTCCCCGTTATTGCCCCCCAAGTTCTGCGAATTTTGTCATGTTCAGTCGTTCGTGATGCCTCCAAAAGCCTTTTGGCAGCTCGGACATTCATTTTAAGCTCAATGGGTTCCATACACACCAACCAGTCTCAGCCAGTGTCTTTTTCGTTTCAAATGCAAGGTTGACCTGATCCTCCATAACTTGTGATCTTCTGAACTGACTAATGAAACCCCAAAATAAACCATCCCCAACTTTAGCTCATTCCTGGGTATACCCCTATGACTTGGATGATTTGGAGTGATGGGATGGTTTATGGCATCCGCTGCACAGTAGTCGTCGGACAGGACCCTTTTGCGACGTGCCGCCTCCGCACACCGCAGCGTGCACTGATCTGTCGCGCCAGGACCCACTAAAATGCTGAAGGATGAGGGCGGAAAATCAGAAGACCGAGACACAACAGTAAAAAGTTCCGCATCTTTTGGGTGCATCGAAAAACTGACTCCTCCACCATGAAATTCACCAAAATTCTGGAGATACACCATTGGATATTTTGGACAAACATGGACACCATTTCTATCCAACCACCTTTCCTGGACCGCTGCGCCGATTCGCATCCTCCGGCAATCCTCCGGATCGATCAAGCGTCACTTCCAACGCCTTGCGCCAGCACTCCAAAATGCTGCAGGTGCCCTCGAGCCCAGGTGAGCCCAGCTCACATTGAGATGATTCCCAGGAAGATCCAGGAAGGCAAAACCCCAAGCATCTTAGCTATTTTGGATGTGGTTCTGATGGTTCTGGGAAAAAGAAAATCAAGCAGTTTTGAATAATTTCAATTATTTTGATACATGTTGTGACCTCAATATCTCACAAAGCCGAGACCAATTGAAACATTGTATAACATTGCCGGAGGTCTTGTCGTTGAGCCACCCAGGGACCAAGGTTTTAGCTGATTTTGACTAGTCCGTCTCTCCCCGGAACATTGATGAAGACTTTAAACCGCCAGCCAAGTAGTTTGGGTTACTTGCAAATGCACATACATCATACATGCATAGTATATAATATTATATATACACACATACCCCCCAAACATCCCCCAACCATTGATTATGTTCAGTCCATTCTTGGCTGTAAAAAGATAATGTCATGGCACGATTGCCTTCCCAGCTCCTCGTGTGACTAGGCAACTCTTGCCCCAGCTTGAGACAAGCCTGCCCCGGCGGCCAATCGGAACTGGCCCAACCAGAGCGTCTGCTTGCCTGCCTGGTGGTCAAGGTCGCCAAAATATAAGCGATAAGCCCACCGGAACATTCAAAGTTACTGCCAGTTTGCTGCCTTGCTCAGCCTCAAGCGGCTTCAAGCTGTGCACGTCGGAAAACATGTTACATGCATCTCGCGTGTCTGGGGTGAAACCACCACGATTCTTATAGCGTCTCATGTCGCCATGGACGACTTGTTGTGGTGTTCCACACACATCAGGGATACACATGTTGAAGGATCAGCACCTCACATACTCTGCTGAGACAGTCAATCAGCAATCACCAGGTACACCAGCAGGAAATGAGAAATAATGAGAATGCCATCTTTGCCCTTCAGGTATTATATAATTCAGTCCGTTATAGTCCTTCACATGTGGTGAGACATACAGGGATTATCGGTTGAAAGCCGGGTGGCAGGGCCGGCTCACTGGACAACAACTCACCTGAAGACACTGCAATTCACCTGTTTGGAAAAATGAACAAAAGCATCCGCAGATATCCGCAGCCCTTTCATCTCTTCACACTAGGACTGAGTATGACTGAGTTTCAAGCTCCCTTGGCTTGCCTGGCCAACGTTGGAACATGGCGCCACGCTGGGGTTTGATTGAACCCAGGTGCAAACAGCCGATGCTTCCTCGCACCATGTTCCAAAAAAATCAATGAGGGCAAGGAGAACAGCTGAAGCTTCACAGCCTTGCCTTTGCCACCACCTTTTCCTTTGCCGCCACCTTTTCCTTTGCCTTTCCCTCCATCTTTGCCTTTGCCTCTGTCCTTTCCTTTCCCTCGGCCTGGGCATTGGTCGATTCGGAAACTCAGCCAATCCTTCGCTGCCAGCCGGCCCAGCCTTTGCCTTTCCCCTTGTCACCCTTTCTATAGCCGCCCTCTCTGCGATTGGCCTCGGCCCAAGCCCAAAGTGCCGGATGGTGTATGCATACTTGCGTCTTTGCGTGTACACATGTCTATATATATACACACACACATCAGCACACGCACATATAGTCTATGTATCTTTATATGTGTAATATGTGTTTTCGTTTAACGATTTTTGTCATTGATTTATTTGTCAATTGATGATTAGTTGTTTATTTGTTGTTGTGATTTTTGTTTGCGTGTATATTCATTTATATACGTATTTATGTTATTGTTTATTTATGCACGTTGTTTGTGCATTTGTTTGTTTATTTATTCATCTAGTTTTACCACCAAAAAATATATAATGCATTTATAATGTGATGTGATGACATGTAATGTTATGTTATGTTATGTGGTGTGATATAATGCAATGCAACATAACGTAATGCAATTTGTGAATACATGTATGTATAATTATGTATACATGTATATACCATGCATGTGTGTGTGTGTGCGGATATGTGCGCATACATGCATATATATATAACATAACCCGATATGTGGCGAAGTAACTAGCTCAGCATTCTATATCACAAAGTTCGAAGTAAAACGAAGTACATAAATGTGGGCAAAAAAGTCCACATTCCCAAGGTTGAAGCAGGATAGTCATCGCAACACCCCAGTTTTTCCACTGGGGACTCCCAGCGAAGCGCTCCAACTCAGGAGGGATTGTGGCGCCACTCCTCACCAGCACGGCGGCAATTTCCTGCGCTTTCTTGTCCTGGACACGTGATTAGAATCATTTGCGCGTGATTAGAATCTTAATTTCCAGGTCTGGGGCTGAACATCAAAAATCAACCAATATCAACCACAAAAAAAAGGTGCAGATGATGATTTTCGCCAGTAGAATAGCCAGTAGAATGGGCATCCATGGGCATCCCCGGTTTAAAACGACACACATTCTGCCAACCACAGGTCCAATAACACTGGAGTTGCACCTCGGCACCAGAAGTTACTGGAGATGTTGGAGATTCGAAAAAAAGGTCCAGGAAAAAAGACCCGGTCTGGATTCATGTCTCAGCCATTATGGAATATTATGTAATATTATTATGTGATATTATGGAATATTATGTAATATTAATATTATTCAATATATTTTAATATGATGTGCCCATTCTGCCATATTTGCCGCAATTATACATGATCTTACAGCAATTTACAACATTTTGATCATTTCATCCCCAAAGATTCAACTCATCCAGGCGCAGGTTGGAGCCAGTGCCGTCTCCTCCTTCTGCAAGATGAGCAGAGAATACGCTAAGCCCTTCTGACCTCAGCCGGGTAGCTGACACCGCTGACACCTGCCATGGGTTGCAAATGGGCGCCTAGCTGTGTATGAACACTGATACAGGAGTCATTGAAGATCATTGCTAGCCTCGTTACTCGCCATCGTTGTAACGATGCCTAATCTTCCTAGACTCCTTGGCTCCCGACCAGCGCGGCCAGTTCTTCCAATGCCTCAGGCATGCAGTTCCAACTAGCCCATGGCGTTGGTGACCAAGCCTTCTGCAGAGCTCAAACCAAAACCACATGTATAGACTGTATAGATATAGTGATAGATAGATCAAATTAGATAAGATTAGATTAGATAGAATAGACTAGAATAGAATTGGAATTAGAGTCAGGAAAGACTATTTAGATTAGATTTAGATTTAGATTAGATTTAGATTAGATTTAGATTAGATTTAGATTAGATTTAGATTGGGTTTAGATTAGATTTAGATTAGATTTAGATTTAGATTAGATTTAGATTAGATTTAGATTAGATTTATATTAGATTTAGATTAGACTTAGATTAGATTTGAATTAGATTTGGATTAGATTTAAAATTTAGATTAGATTTAGATTAGATTTAGACTAGATTTAGATTAGATTTAGATTAGACTTAGATTAGATTTGAATTAGATTTGGATTCGATTTAGATTTAGATTAGATTTTGATTAGATTTAGATTAGAATTGGATTAGATTTAGATTAGATTAGATTAGATTTGGATAGATAGATAGACAGACAGATAGACAGACAGATAGATAGATAGATAGCGGATAGATAGCGGATAGATAGCGGATAGATAGCGGATAGATAGCGGATAGATGGCAGATAGATAGCTAGATAGGTAGACAGATAGATAGGTAGACAGACAGACAGACAGATAGATAGATAGATAGGTAGAGAGATAGAGAGAGAGTGGTCAAACTTGTCAACAGCACAAACACATTGCATCCACGTGACGATGGACGTAGTCTTTTCCTGATCCAGCTGCATCGTAGTTTATGACGCAGGTCACACCCTGGCAAACAGCTGACCGATGCTGACCGTAACAAATGGAATGCAGGTCCCTCTCTGGCAAAAGCGACATGACAGGCCTTGATATCAAGTCCTCGTGCAGCAACATCGGTGGCACAAAGGATTGGGCTCTGGCCACTCTTGAAGGCCTTGCGCGGAGGACATCAACAGCGGGTGACCGAGATCGCAGCTAAGGCATGAAGATGCATCAACTAAGCATTTTGGCAGGGAATCTTGGGCAAGGACACTGAAACATTATGAAGTGTCTATATAAACTTCTCAAGATCCTTGAGTTGCAGTAATGCAAATATAAATTTCAAGCGGCGCGTTGTCTATACCTCGCCGCCTCCTGCTGGACTAACACGGGCAAGGGCTTCCACGAATGAAACAAAAGAAACGTGTACTGAGCGTACCGCCCAAGACTGGTTTTTTACAGTAAAAAGACTCAGTAGATTTTGACCATTTTGATCTTCCCCAGCTGTCCAGCTTTCTCCACCCCAAAGAAACGATGCGAAGCGCCTCCAACGCAGCAGTTCGCTCGTATTGTGCCATGTCACCGTGGATTCGCACGGCTGGTACCCCATGATACTGCATCAAATCGTTGGCCAAAATCTCACAAGATCCTTAGCTGCCACCTCTGCTTGGGGCCGAATCTCTTTCCATGACTCCATGACTGCTGTAGTGCATCTAGTGCTACCTTCACCACTTATCACCACTTCAGTTCTAGGAATGTTCAATAAAAATCAATAAAACCCATGCTTTCTAAAAAAATCCAGGGACCTTCCCTTTCTGGAATTCTGCCCATGTCCATCCCCCACAGATCCCACGGACCCCTAGGGTTTGGATGTCAAGGCTCTCTTCATTTCACAAAAGATCAGGCATCGATCGCCGCGGCCCAAAGAGTGCAGGATCTGCAAGAGCTGTTGGGCCTGGCTGATGGCACGTGTATGACCAAGATACATGACAATCATCACACGCAAACTATAATACAATTATTATATAAGTATAGTCTATAGTAGTATAATAAATTATAGAAATATATATATATATAATTATAGTGTGTATACATATATATATACAACTACATCATGAATCATAATATAAATAAATAAATAAATACATAAATAAATAAATAAACAAATAAATAAATAGATAGATAGATCGACAAATAAATAAATAAATAAATAAATAGTGATAGATAGATAAATAATTTAAATAAATAAATGGATGAATTAATAATAATAAATAATAATAATAATAAGTGGTTGAAGTTGATCATGATTTCAATTTCAATAGCACATCTGTATAGAATCAGACTGGTGCCAAATTTCATGCGACTGTCACGGCTCACCTTGTCAGCTTCATCGGAGCAAAACATGACTCGCTGCTTGATGTCTTTGTTCACCTCGGCGCGCTGTGAGTTGTGACTTGACATGCCGCACAAGTCCAGGGGAAAAATATGGAAAAATGAGATTAAATATGGCAAAATATGGAAAAAACATGTTGAAAATCCCCAAAGTCCAGCTGCAAATGGCTATCAAATGAGATTCAATGAGATTGAGCATAGCTTCCAAGTGTGATTTGACAAACCCGCGCACACCTGAGTCATTTGCATGTTCTACCTACCTCACCAACATCGGGAACAGCCCCACCCCAAGTGCAAATCAAAATCCAATTGATGTTTGTGATCTCGGTTCACCTACGCTACCCACACATACCTTCAGGCAAAAAACTTCCAATACACAAACATGGCAGCTGAAAACTCGCGACTTGCAACTGGATGTCACCCCTGAAATTGTTATAAATGTTGACACTTGATATGTCTACTTTGTATTTACTTCATCTTACGCTATGTTACACTTCATGTTTTCATGTCAGTGGAAAAAAGTATTGCATACTATTATACATATATATATTATATTATTATTACCATTATTATTATCATGATTATTCTTATATATGTTTGTTTTTGTATTATTATTATCATTAATATTATTTATTATCATCAATTGTTGCACCTATTATTGTTATTGTTATTAATTTCTATTTTCCCCACAGCGAATTATCGGCCAAAAAAAAGGCTTTTCCTGGGACTGTTCCCCTCAACCGCCCAGGCGGCACCGTCATCTCATGCACCGCGCCCGTTTGGACGTGGATGGGTCGTTTCAGGAACTCACTGGCCAAAGATCGCACTTCTCGGGGCCAGGTGGCCTTGAAAGGCAACTGAAACCACCAGGACTACAGCTAGTTATATGTTATAATGATCTGTTATAGCATTATATCAACATTATGAATATAGTTCATTATAACATATAATAGCCGTTGGAATATGTTGTAATATGTTACTGGCTGGTGGTTTAAACATGTTTAAACCTCTGCTAGACAAGTTGAAAACGTAAAAAGTAAAAAGTAATCCAAAGCACCACCTAGGTTATAATGATCTCGGCTACAGCTAGTATATTCTAGTATGAAAAACAACCATGGGACATAAGCCACCCAAATCTCAAGCCTACTGTCACCAAGAGACAGTGAAGAGCAAAGTTTGTCGCTGTTCAGGAACTTCCTTGATGACCTCGGTGTGAAGCTGACATCTTCGCCATCACTGGACACCCAACACACATGAAATATCATCAAACGTAAAAATCTCAACTCATTCTCGCAATGTTGCTAGCTGCTAGCAGAACGCCATAAGTGTTATTATAACTGTAGTGAAAGGATGTGAAAAGTGGGGTGTTCACCAACTGAGCACCTGGCTTGTCGGATCTGGGGTTCAAATCCCATGTCCAGCATCCGGTCTGCTTCATCCAAGACCAGGTAGGACACGTTGGCCAAACTCACAGAGCCACTCTGCAAAAAGTCATTGAGGCGTCCAGGGCAAGCTACAATCACCTGGGCTCCACGCCTCAAAGCCCCCAGCTGTTGACCCCTGGGTGCCCCACCATAGCAGCAGACGGTTCGAATGCCCGCGGCTCGGCCGAATTTCTCGGCTTCCGCTTCAATTTGACACGCCAACTCACGGGTGGGGGCTAGGACACAGAGCTGAGGCATGCGGCTGCGGGTTTGGGTGATCCTCAGGAAGCCAGGCATCAGAAAGGCCAAGGTTTTGCCACTGCCCGTCTTCGCAATGCCAATCAAATCTCGACCTGCCACCCCAATGGCCCAGGTATGCGCCTGGATGGGGGTCGGGGCTGTGAAGCCGGCCTCTAGCAGCTTGTGAATCAGTATTTCTGGGAACAATTCCTGCGCCTGTTGGAAGCTGGTCACAGCAGGAGGAACTTGTTCACCACTGGGACCAAAGACATGGACCTGTGCGAATTCCTCATCGGCCGTGGTGGACCATAAGGCCTCGGCCTCATATTCTGGGACGGCACCCTGGGAGTACTCCTGCCGCCAGCCATAGCCTTCATGTTGTTGATGTCCCTGTTGCTGGAAATCTTGGGTGAAGCCATTGTTTTGATAGGAGACCATATTTTGTTGGAAGCCACCATTGTAGCCACCTTGCGGCTTCATGGGATCTTGGAAGCCGCCGTAGTTGGCCATGCCATTGACAAAGTTCCCACAGCCTCCGCAGCCAGCGCAGCCTCCGCAGCCGGCGCAGCCTCCGCAGCCAGCGCAGCCACCGCAGCCGGCGCAGCCTCCGCAGCCAGCGCAGCCACCGCATCCGTGGAAGCCGTTGTTCCTGAGACCGTGCAGTGCATGGGAACAGTGGGAACACTTTTAGGGACCCAATAGGTGATGGTATACTACTGAATACCGAGGATCTGGATCGTGATAAGGATGTACGCAAGTATGCAAGGATAATGAAAAATATTAAAAAGATGACAGCCAACAATTTGATGCAAGTGCAGTTGAACACCCTGTCCGCAACCACTTCGTACTGAACGTCATCGTGATGATAATAAAAAAATGCACAGGAATCATCAGGGCAACCAGCATCTGACGAATCATGGAATGCACAGCTCATGTTCCCTCTAGTGCAGTTTTGCTTCATGCACGGCTGCTGCGGCTGCTGCTGCTGTTGCTGCTGCTGCTGCGCTTGATACATCTCTTCACTAAAGCCTCCTGCAACACATGTGTGATTAACAAAATAAGACAGTTTCAGTTCTGGAAGCCACACGACAACTGCTGGACAGTCCATATTGAGGCATAGCATACCCGTTGTTCCCCAAACCTGCAGCAAATTTGAGGCACATCCGCATGAAAAGTTGGCATGAAAGAAAGTTTGGCAGTGGCGGCCACAAAGAAAAAGTCACTCAAAATGAGGCATACCCTGCTTTGTGGCCATTTCAACAGGAAAAACGGTGAGAAACTGAGAAACATTGATTAACCGATTAACCATGCTGGGCCTTTTTGTGCTTGATCTGGCGGAAGGTATGCAGTCGCCATGCCCCCGGAGCACCCCTGCTGGCCAAATGGCAGAAATCCCAGGTTTTGATGGCGTTGCATCCCTAAAATCCAATGGTTTATCAGCATTTTTCTCATACTCATACTCTTATCCATTAAGATCTGTCAATGAGATTCAAGAAGCCTATATTTTGGTGTGATTTTTGGACGAACGGACTTTTGAGATGGTTTGATATCCAATCAGAATTATCATAATCATAATCTCAGACATCAGGACCTTTTGATAACTTTCCTATCTCTCCTCACTCCCTCAGTGGCCTCAATGGGACTATAACATCCACGATGAGCCTCGCACGGACTCGTGACTAGGCCCAGGAGTCTCTTCCAAGGAAGATGTCAGCAAAAAACAGTTTGTGGAAATGACATTGACTTACCAAAAATGTACCAAGGCAAAGTATTACTTCCATTTGAATTTCAGTTACAATTCATTGGATTGGGGTTTTCACCTTACTGCAAAACCAAATCCCATGGGGTGCTCTGCAGTTGTGAGCCCCTTTACCAACAAGAAAACTGGTAAGTTCCAACGTGCCTCCGTGGCAAACCCAGTGGCGCAATGCTTTGATCCAAACATATGCGACGGCGACATGACATGCCAAATACTGCCAGCCATGGCCAGCCCTCTTCTTTGAAAGTCGATGTCATGGGAACTGAACAAACCTGCCTTCTAGCTTTAGGCCAAGGGCCTCTGAGAGCATCCCGACTCGCCCAAGGAATGGACCTCTTGCATACATTTGCATACCTATTTAGGAAACCAGTGCTCAATACAGGGCGTACTCTTTTCACGCAAGGTGACACAACGAGAGGATTTTTACGCTGTGTCACTCAGCTGCTTCGCAGCGTGGACTTAGCGCCAAAATCGGCAGTTTTGGCACATCTGCGTGAAGTCTTCCCACATCTGCTCTATCAAGAGCAAGAATTGCTGACACATATCTTGAAAGAAATTGCCAGAGCCATACTCAAATTGGTACTCCTCTTTGGGAAGTCGAACGGGTAAGTATCGCTTTCCGGCCCGCCAGTTTTTCGGGAGCCGCGTTGTAAACCAATTTGAAACGGCAGCTTTGTCCGGGTGCTTGAAACACAGCACCGCACCCGGCGAGGTACCATTTGGAATGTCCAGCATTAGCCCTTTGGGTATCAAAAACACTCGCTTCTGTCCTGCTGGCACCGGTACATGGAGGGCCCTGCCATCACTTCTGCCGAAGTCATAGTGCCTCTCCGTAGGAGCCCATGGGGCTCGAAGCACATAGTCCGGCGCCGGACCAAAGTTGAATTCGAAGGTTTCTCCCACCGCACGTGCGGGAATGTCAACGGAAATGGTGCCATCCTTCAGGGTGTTCCTTGAAACCGTTCAAAGGTTACACAGGATTGCCTTGACTCACAATTCATCCGGAGTCATCACCATCATGATGACGTGTCAACTCCCGAAATTAATGTGATAAATGAAATAATAGATGATAATAATTATTATTATTATTGTTAATGAGTATTATAAAATATGTTTTACATATGTATATATATATATACACCCTGTATGTACACATATTACTGTATGTATGGTGTATATATATATATATATAGGCGGTATATAATGAAAAGATTCAGGCAGCTCTGTTGTATCAATGTTGCAGCTGATGCTGTGTGCGCTCACTCTTTTGTACTGTTGGCAAACAGTCTCAGGCTCAAGGCCTGTTGATCCATAATGTTGACAGTGACATCCAGCAGCTGTTGAACTGTACACGAATTGTGTGTTGGACAATGTTGCTACTTAACACGGCCCCTCAATTTGTTGGAGCTTCCAACACATTGCACAAAACAAACATTGTTAAAGCGCAATCACATTATGTTGATACTATTGGATTAGGTGTTGATCTCTGTACAGGGCTGATGGCTTGTAGTTTTACATCTGTTGCCCAGCCGCAGATGTTGATCAAACACTCATCTAATTTTGCGCATTCCCGGCTCTCACGTTTGAACCTCTTGTTGCGCAGGGATCTGCTGAAGATCCAAAGACTGTTGGTTGAGGTGCCAGTCTCACCTGTTGGATGACTTCTCATCCTTCCATCTGTTGATCATCATCGGTTGTTGCGCAATTCTCACGCAGCAACTGTTGGATCTCATCCTTGGGCATGGTGAGTGGCAAATTGTTGAGGCGCCACACATTGACCTCTTTGAAATGGTTGTTGATCATCTCTTCTGTCCACTGTTGCTCGACCCATGTTGCCAGGTGGCTGTTGCCTCTGATCCTCTCAACTGTTTTGGCTCCTTGGACCAGGATGTTGCCTGTGTTGATGCCGCTGGTGATGCTGGTGCTGTGCATCTGTTGCAGCATCTCCATCACAGCATCCCTGGTGGATGTTGTGAAATGATGGAGCATCTGTGCTCCACCATACTCCAAGCATTGGAGTACGAGCCTCTTCTCCTGTTGTGTTGATTCCACGTTCATGTTGGACACTTGGACCGGGATGTTGTAGGTCCACATCCAGTTCTTGTTCCACTGGAAATAGTTGCAGATCTGTTGAAGCATGGTGTTGCCTCCATCTGCATTGATCTCCCAGATCTGTTGGGATGCCAGCTCAAACGTTGTGAAACGAAGGTTGCATCCACTCTCGATCTGTTGCTGTGGATACATGTAGCCCCTGTTGAACATGTTGATCACCTGGTTGCCTGTTCGAAGACGATGTTGTTGAACATCCTCAACCCAGGTAATCATGAGCCACTTTGTTGGAATCTTCGTTGTAACATCATCTCTGTTGCGTGCATGTACATTGTCAGTTGTGGCGAAGGCGCTAAGATCAACTTATCGAAGTTGGGCATACGTTGGCTGCCCACAAGTGCTGGGATCACCGTGCTGGTTGACTCCACAGCCGTCTCTGTTGGTTTGATGGAGTTGTACTCCTCGATGGTCATCAAAACGACAAAACAAATTCATGTTGCAATCCGACTTGTTGTCTAAGACAGTCATGTTCCAGAAAGAAAATCACTGAGTTGAATCTCCATGTTGGCCACCATGTTGAAACTTCCCAGTAAATGAATATGTTGATATACTCCATGTTGAAGTAGATAACGTAGATATAGAACATGTTGTCAACCTTTGTTGACACCATGGCTCAAAAAGAAATGTATGTTTGTGTGTGTATATGCCACGCACGATGTTCGCACGTTGTACACGCGTCCGCACGTTAACACGCTAGCTACAGTGAAACTGTTGTTGTTGCTTGTTGCTTGTTGTTGTTTGTTCAGTGATGCTGGGTGCTGATGCCAACATCACTGATGTGACGCAAAAGCGTCTCTGTTGCAACGTACTTGGTGAAGATGTCGGCCGGGTTGTTGATCGTGTTGATCTTGACAATCCTCACAAGGTCGTGTGCGACCAATTGTTGTATGAAAAGGTGTTTGAGCTCGATATGTTTGGCGGCTTTCTTTGATGCTCCGATTCTTGTTGCCATGCTCTTTCCGCTTGATGAGTCGGTATATATGCGGATGTTGATCTTCTTCATGTTGAGAGCTTCCTTCAGGAAATTGCTGATGTGGAGTGCTTCTGTTGCTCCTGCGTTGATCGCATAGAGTTCTGCTTCCGCGCTGCTCAGCGCAATTGTTGCCTGTGTTCTGCTTCCGTAGTGGATTGTTGCGCCGAAGACTTTGATTAGAAATCCTGTTGTTGACTTCCTCGTTGTTACGCATCCTGCCCAGTCGCTGTCGACAAAGACTTGGATGTCTGGTACTGCTTCAGCTGTTGGTGTCTTGGTTGTAGGTCTCACGTATTGTTTGTAGTGTTGTGTTCCCTTGATGTACCTGAGCAAGTGCTTCAATTTCTGCTGGTCTGCTGTTGTTGGCTGTGTCAGTGCTCTTGCAAGCTCTTTTGTTGCAAAGCCAATGTCTGGCCTTGTGTAGGTCATCCATTGTAGCTTGCCAACCATTCTTCGGTAGGCTGCGTGTTCTTCTTTGTTGAGTTCTTGTTCCATCTCTGATGTTGCTTTCAGAGTGTTGTTGCCTGGTGCTGGTGCTGGGTTGCAGTTGAGCATGCTGGCTTCTTCCAGTATCTGAGTTGTGTAGCTGTCTGCTAAGCTGATCTCGTAGTAGTCACCTTTGTTGCAGATGTTTCTGCCCAAAAAGCTGATGGTGTTGCCGACTGTGAGTTCTCCTGTTGGACGGAGTAGGAGGTGTTGCTGGATGCTCTTGAACAGCTTGTTGACCGTCTCCTGTTGTCCAATGAAGAGCAAGTCGTCGACGTAGCATAGTATGTATGCATCTCCCTGTGGTGTTGCGTAGACGTTGGGCTCGCTGACAAGTCGTCGTAGTCCAAGTTATTGCATCACCTCTGCCAGGTCCATGCTTTTGGGCTGCTGCGTAAGCCATAGATGGCTTTGTTGAGCCGCCAGACGATCTGGTCGAAGGCGTTGTAGAACTCTGCTGGTGGATACATGAAAAGATCTGCTGTAGCTGCTGCTGCTGCATGTAGAAAGGCTGTTGAAATGTCTCCTGTGAGACAAATCCAGTTGTTGCAAAGTGCAAGGACAAGTAGCATCCTCAGCACACAAAATATTGGCGTTGATGCAAAGATGTCGTCGTTGTCGTTAATCTCCTCTATGTAGCCCTTTGCTACAATTCGTGCTCGAACTGTGTTGCCTTTCTGTCGAAGAACCCATCTTGACTTGATAATCTTCTTGCGTTGCTCTGGTGTGAGTTGACTTATGTGTACTTCTGTGTGCACTCCTTGTTCCTTCATTGACTTGATCTCTTGCTTCATTCCTTCCGTTGTTTGTTCTTTTTCTAAACCTTCGGTGTTGCTCACCCAAGGTTCCAGGAGAATCTTTTCTGCTTTGATCTCCTGTTCATCCTCATTTGATGTTGCTTCTATCTTCTGTCCTTTCTTTGTTGTGACTGTGACTTGTGATATCCTCATCCTTGTTGTTGGTGGCTCCTGAGCTGTCTCAGGTCTGCTTGCTGCTGTGGCTCTCTCTGTTGTTCTTGCTTGCTTTGGTGAGCTGCCTTGTGTGATCTCATCTGCTACTTCTCTTTTGCCTTGTGTCGGCAATGGAGTGGCTGCCTTGCTGGCTGAGTTGCTGGCGCTGTTGCCATTGGAAGGTCTGTAAGTGCTGGTGGTGTTGTGGCGTGTGGTTGTCCCATGGCTTGTGGCTGTGGACTCCGCTGAGTCTGTGTACTTGCTGTTGTCTGCTGCTTTGCTGCAGCGGGTTGTGGTAGTACCACAATGCTTGGTGTTGTTGGTGGTATCATGGCTGGTGAAGAGTTGATGATGTCCATCAACTGCTTGTTGTACTTGTCTGGCTTTATTTGTCTTCTTATGGTCCTTGCTCTGACCACTTTGTTGCTGATGCCAAGTATGTTCTCGTTTGTTGAGTTGTCCTTACCCAACCAGATGGCTGGATAGAACCTTGCTTCCATCTTTGGCATATGTTTTGCTGTTGGTAGCATGTAAAGAACTGTTTTACCAAATTCACATATTGGTGTTTTGTGTTCTTTGCCCCATCGTCTGTAGTAGCTTGTGTTTCCATCTGAGTGGATGGAATACCTGTTGAGCAGGTATGCTGCGTGTTTGATAAGCCACGGCATGATGGGATGCTTGCTGTTGAGCTTGGTACCATAGTTGGTCTCCAGTTGGAGTTTGAGAGCTCTGACTTGGCCCATCAATGTTCTGTGGAAACGTTCAACTCTTCCTTGTGCTTGTGATGTGTAGGCTGGTGCTTGCCTGACTGCTATGTTGCTGCACATGGCTGTTGCCACCATCTTGGGCAAGGAGATGATGAAATCTTCTTGATCTGACTGAAGAACAGTGTTGTTGAGGATTGCATGTGTTCTGCCACATTCCATCAGGAATTGTTGAAGGCAGAATGACAGGTATTGTACATGTTGTGTCTTGTCCTCAAGCTGGACCGCCATGCACATGCCTGTTTCAACGTCCACTGCTGTAAGGGCTGATGTTGTTTGCTTCTCTCCTAATGCTTTGTAGTACATCAGATCCACTTGGATCACTGGTGTTTTGCTTGTTTGCTTCGGGTGGTTGTCCTGTCTTCCTTTGCTTTGTACGCATGTTGGACACCAGCTTCTGTAGGGAAGGTGTGTCAGTTCATGTTCTCTTCTTTCCTGTTCTGTTGGTTGTTGTGGTGTTGGCACTCCTGTTGCTCTCTTGGCTTCTTGTTGCTCCTCTGGCTCATCTGTGATGAACTCATCTTTGTATGCTGTGTTCTCCTCAAAGTTTGTTGAGCCTGTCCACTCTATGTCGAGTGTTGCTTTCCTCTTTGTTGTCCAATCGTCATCGATTCTATATCCTCTGTTGCCACTTGTTGGCTTCACCATTGTTTGTCTCCATGTTGTCAGTCTTGTCACATCTGGTCCATCATCTGTTTGTTGTGGAATGTACATGTCCCTTCTTGGTTGGACATGCACACGTTTCCAATATGGACCTTCTTTGATCCAATGGTCCTGTGTTGGACCGACTTCCATTGGATGTGGGAGTGTGGCTTTGTTGTGGTCATTGCTTGACCCGTTGGCCTCACCTTTGTGAGAGGCTTCTTCACGACACAACGGTGCTTGTGGTTGGTCTGCTGTGGATTGTTGAGATGTTGCTGGTGTTGGCCCATTGGCTGGTGGAAGTGCTGGTTGTGGTGGTATGTTGCCTGGAAGTGCTGTTCCACGCTTCACTTTGAACCATGTTTCTCCTGTCCAGTTGTTTCCTTGTATAATCCTCTTTTGTTGCTTCTTGTCGAGGTCTTGGTATGCTTCTTCGATGACCTCTGTGTTGTTGTTTGGTCTTTGTATGATTGTTCTTATGTCAATCATGATGTCCACTTCGACGTCTCCTCTCTGCTGTTGCACTGCTTGAGCTGTTGTGGTTGCTTCATTGTGGGCACTCGCTGCCTGATGGCCCAGTGCTCCCACAAGTTGAATTGTTGGTGTTTGAGCGTTTGTTGATGGTGCTGGCAAAGCTAGCTGAGGTTGTTGTTGGGCTGGCTGAATGTTGTAGTTGCCTGACTGGTCGTTGCTGTACCAGTAGTTGTCATACCCACTGTTTGGGTCATACCATTGGGATGTTCCATCCTGGTTCTGTTCCTGTGGTGTGTCTGCCATGTTGTACACCGCTGTTCGGCAATCCTTTGCCAAGTGGCCCTGCTGACCACATCTGTAGCATATTGTTGTTGGATTCTTCCCTTTTCCTTTGTTGGGAATTCCTTTCGACTTTCCTTTGTTGCCTTTCTCTACTCCTTTTGGCTGATACCATTGCTGTTGCTTTCCTTTGCCTTTTCCTTTGTTGCAACTGCCGTAGCCGCCGTAGCCCTTTCCTTGTTGGTATCCTTTGCCTTTGTGACCTCCTTTGTTGAATCCTTTTCCTTTGTTCTTTCCTTTTCCTTTTCCTTTGCCTTTGTATGTTGCTCCTATGTCCATTGGAGCTGGGCCTCCTCCTAAATTGCTGCTGACTGCTGAAGACGACTGTTGTTGGAGTCTTGAGAACGCTGTTGTGGTCCTATAGTACTCCATGATTGTTGTCCTCACCTCAGTATATGTTGGTGTTGCACTGGCATTAAGGTGTAAGTGTTGTTGGAGTGGTCCTGTTGTCTCATTCATGAGAACTGCTATCTTCACTTGGTCTGGTAGTTGGGCGTTGTTGTCACGCTCGTAGCGTGCAAGATCAAATTCCCATGTTGAGAAGGACTCCTCAAAGTTGTTGGTGTCGAACTTGGGTTTGAGTAGCTTTGTGAGGTGGCCTATGCTTCTTGTGCCAACAGGTGTTGCAAACCTGTTGCACAGTTGTCTGTAGACTTCTAAGCCCATTGCGTCTTGGTATTGTCTGCATATTGTTGCTGCTGGGCCGCTGGTGATGTTAATGGGTATGTATTTGAGGTTGTTGCACAGTTGTGTCCACTTTTCTCCTTCCTCTATTGTTGTTGCTGCACCAAGCAGCTCTGCATCTGTGAGCACTGTTGTTGCTCTTTCTGCTCTTGAAAGCAGTTGTGGAAAGATGTCGTCCTGTAGGCCCATGTATGCTGAGAACTTGTACTTCCACTCTTCGAATGTTGCATAGTTGCCATCATATGTTGGAGGTTTCAACTTCAGCCTGTGTGTTGATGCTAGGGCTTCTGCTTGTGTTTCTCCTGCTGTTGGCGATCCTATCTCATGTGCCGTCGCCATCCTTGTTGTTGAGGGTCCCCCACACTGTATAGTTGGGATCAAGCCCTCTTCCTGCGCACCTTGTTGTTGAGTTTGTTTCTTTACCTTGTCGTTGCAGTGGTGGTGTGTTGGGCTGCTACCCTTTGTTGCTCCAGCTGTTGTTGAGAGTCCCCCAGTGTTCTGGGATCAAGCCCTCTGCCTGTTGGAGCTCACCTGGATGCTTCCAGGATCACTGCTCCGCTACCATGAAAAGATTCAGGCAGCTCTGTTGTATCAATGTTGCAGCTGATGCTGTGCGCGCTCACTCTTTTGTACTGTTGGCAAACAGTCTCAGGCTCAAGGCCTGTTGATCCATAATGTTGACAGTGACATCCAGCAGCTGTTGAACTGTACACGAATTGTGTGTTGGACAATGTTGCTACTTAACAATATATATATATGTATATATATACAGGTATATATATATGTATATAGGTCTGTATAGGTGTATATATATATATATATATTTATATAGGTAAATATATATATATAGGTGTATATATATATATATGTGTGTATGTATATATATATATTATATATACATATATATATACTATACATGTATATATATATACATATATATATATACATATATATATATACATATATATATACATATATATATATACATATATATATATATACATATATATATATACATATATATATACATATGTGTGTGTTATAAATCTTCTCCAATCCAGTCCTTGGTTTGAACCTCCTGAGGTCCTGCCCTTGACACCTTCAAGGTGACTTTCTGAGGCCTCAAAGCCTTCACCACCACCTCTTGACGCTTGGGTGAGGTGCTGGCGTCCAACATCTTGGCGTCCTGGGTTTCCTTGCGGCCCTTCATGCCCTCGGGTGCTAGGTGATCCGCAGGTGATCCGTAGGTGATCCGAAGCGATCCGAGAAACAAAAAAAACATTGGAACATGCAGAAATCTCAGTGTAACGCTGTGAAAAGCAAGACATCGAAGGAGTGGATTGGTATGGATTGGTGCTGCTAATATGTACATCAGCTTACTCCATACATGATGATACCATTCATCAATAAGAAGGTAGACAGGACATGTGTTCCTCCGTTTGCATCTTCGAAAACATCACAACGATCAATCCTGGCTGGCCGTTTCGTATCCATATGTTTCTCCCCATATGCTTGGTATGGGGTAGAAATGGGTGAAGAACCACTTTATAATACAGCAACAACCAGCAGCATCTGCTCAGATACCAACAAGCTCGGCTGGTAGTTGTCAAATCCATGGATGGTGCTGAAAGAAGCGTTGCTGGCGGCAGTTTTCTGGCTAGAACTGCCAGGCTCCTGAATCTCTCTGAGCGGCAGGACATGCATTTTTTAAAGGTAGGATTATGTGATATGTAGGATTAGGTGGTATGCATGTATGATCATGTAACATGCATGATTCATATGATTCTGTATGTGATATGCGTATCCGATCCCTCCAGTGACCCTTAAATTCAGTGAAGCATCACCAGCACTGGAGCTCCGGCGGCTGGGCGACTTGGCCGATTCAGAATCCAGCAGTGCTGTCCTCTCAAGCTCCGTCTTCGCAGCCGTCGCAGCCACCTGTTGGATCCGCAAATCTGGAGATTTCTGCAGCTGTTCCGACCACTCCAGCAGTTTGGGCCCAAGGGTGTGCAGCAAAATCATGCCCGTCACTGAGTAGCAGAGGATATACAACTGAGCCGCTGTGAAGATGTAACTGCACACCAGAGATGCCCCAAAGAAGTGCAGCTCCTTGGGTTTGCCGCCCAAGGCACCTTGGATGGTAGCCCTTGGCAGGGTGCAGAGGAAGCAAAACATCGTGTCGGGCAGGATGCTCCGAGGCCGTTCTCGGCTGTGGCACGTGATCAGGATGCCCAGAGCCACACCCAGCAGGCGCCAGACCAAGCCAACCAGCATCACGGGAAGAATGTGCCCCAACTGTGGCAAGAGATCTGGGGTGATCTTGCTCCCCAGCATACTGAAGAGAAAGATCTGGCCAAAGGTCCATACGTCTCGAAGCGCAATTTCGATTTTCTGCAGGATCTCATGATCTGAAATCTTGGCGAAGCAGGCTCCTGTCAGTTTGGTGCCATCCTACTACTGGGCCATCCTCTGGTCACTTGGATTGCATTTCAAGGTCAACAAATGTTCCTACTCTCCAACTGTCTCCATGTTGATCTGTTAATCTTGCTAGGTCAGGTCCCATAAGTACGCTTCTTGAACTATTATTACCCACAGACGCCGTGTGTTGCCCAGACATTAACATTGAGGATGTCGTGTTGTTGAATAAGATAGGAGAGATTGCAGAAAATACGGCGTATACACAGAGTTTTCTGGTTTAGGTTTTGGATTTTTGGGTTTTGGATTTGGGTTTAGGGCTCGTCGTCTGGGAAATCTCAAAACACTGGCCCCGCGCAGGTGTTTGAGCATGTTGAAGGATAATGCTTAAACGCCATGTAAACTTTCCGGGCAACACGCAGCGCCTGGCCGCATTATTATGCTGGCCTTTCAAAAACCACCACAAAAACACACCCACCTCGCCTGTCACGATCACCAAGAGCTCGGGTTGAAACATGGACCCCTTTGCAAAACCCATTGGCACCAGCTCGTGGCCCTCATCCCCCTGGCCCAGGGCAAAAGCCCACAAGGTGGTGGCAAGCAGCATCAGAAGCCTCTCTGATGTGGAACCAGTAAAGATTCCAGGGCCAAAGTCCTGGTCTGAAATCGCCTTGATGAGTGCAACACCCAAAAGAACAAACGAAAGTTAGTTATAATATATAGGTTCATCCTCCCACTGTCAAGGGTATCAACATATTTCAATCCAAGAAAAGAAACAATGAAAACCCCCAAGTCACATTCATGAAGCCCCCACTAATGGCTCCAAAGATGATCCCCACCAACAGCGTGGCCACCAGCCGCAGCGCGTTGGCCAAGACGATCCGATGGATGGCGGTGGCTGCCTCCGGGGTCGCCAGCCCTGCCAGGACGCCAAAGGTCGTCAGGACGAAGGAGGCCTCCACCGGGGCCCAGGTGGAGACCAGCCGCGGCAGCGCGTGGTCGGGGAAGGACTGACCGAACTCCTGGGGCCCAAAGGCGCAAAGGCGACCAAGACATTGATTCTGATGAGAGCCATGAAAATTATCATCAGTCTCCAGATGATCAAATGATCAGAAGATCATCATCATCATCATCATC
>CAMXCT020003370.1:0-20000 GCA_947184155.2 Cladocopium goreaui | reverse complement strand
GCATAGATTTCCATAGTTCTCCCTTCACATTGTATTTCTTTCACAAACAAAAACTCCTCTTAGCACCTCCCATGGACCCTCTTCGTCAGGCAAACCTGACCAGGCTGTTCCAGCTGTTTCAATATGCATTGAAGGTCAGTCACGCCTAAAATGAGTGTGGAAATAACAATGTCAATGGGGAAAATCCATGAACATGATGATCAACCGATGGTGGCTGTTGGGTCAATCGATGTCGATCCTTTTGAACCCCCGTCATGCCCCTGGCTGATGCAAGTTGGGAGATATTGAGAGCCAACAGTACCTTTAATGTTGGATAGCGAATGCAAATGGACCCACAGAATTTGGGACTTCAGAAACTGAAGTTGGTTTTTGACAGTGGCTCTTGTGTTTTTCAAAATAATTAGTTGTACATATATGACATTATATATGTGTATATGTATATATATATATATGTATAAAATTATAATATTATATATATATATTATTGAATTGGCAGTCAGTATATGTTAATCATTATGTTTTGCAATGTTTTGCCATATGTTCCGGCATCCCAGTGTCACTGAGGACTTCACTCAAGCGTCGGTTCGGGTTCGACTCCCAGTCCACCTTGAAACTGGGCCAACGTTTCACTTGTAATAGTAAATCTGCGCTCACTTGTGCCAGCAAACCAATACTTTCTTGGGGGTGACCCCCCTGCCTAGTCAGAAAACATGTATTGCTGCCGGGTTGATAAAGTACTTATTTCATCTTATTTCCATGCACAGAGCCACTAGTATCAACGTACATGGACCATGGATAATATGTGAATCGCTGGCATGAATAATATATGATTTGAAGAAGAAAAATTGTCCCTATTACTATTTGAAACCACCAACTAGTAGCAGCACAACTCTGGTTGGTGATATCCACTTTGTAAGAGACAAAACAGTCAAACCACATGTGTGTTGGATATGAATCACCCAGCAATATTGCCATTAAACATTGGCGTATCCCCATTTCTACCCCCTTTAAAATAGCCACAAAATGGTGAGATTGAAAAACATCAACCAATGCTGTTCAACGATCAATGACAATCCATCCTCCACCCGAGGGCGTTTGGCCCTAGGGCCAGGGTTCCAAAGGTTCGCAGAACTGGGTGTAGCACCATGTTTCCCCAACTGATCAGTAAACCCCAAGAAGATAGAACGGCGATTTATTAGCAATTATGTTTAAATAGGAATTCTCCAGATTCGATCTTACTGGAGTTGCGGCTACAATGTCCTGTCTTGAATCTTGACAACCTTGGGGGTAGCCTAATCTTCCCACTCCCCTGTATCTTGACTAATTGCTGGCAACCTTGCCAAAGGGTGATCTAGGATCCCACACGTCAGAGGAAAGCCGAACAATGACGGCTTTGAACTCTACGTCCCCTGAGACAATCCAGCACTGACGGGAAACAGCAACAAGACGTCCATAAATAGAATGTTTAGCAAACCTGCGACGAATCCGTTGCGAAACATATTTGCTAACTATCATTTCTGTGGCTTGCTAGGAGCTACAGGAGGTTGTTCCCCATGCAGTTTTTTTGTAAACCTGGATCATGATGGGGAAAAATCCAAGACCTCCGAACTACACACCAAGCTAACAGAAGGTACGAAGGTACAAGCTTCTCGCCATTCGGAAAGATTGAAACAAATGATGGCTATATTACATAGAGTTTCATGATGGTTGGAGCATGCTCAAGCGAATAGTGAAAGGATAATTTTGACAACATTACATTACACAATTGTAGTACGAAAAGTATCAGTTGCCATGTATCATGTATACCCATGAATTAGCCGGTTCTTGATTCTTAACCATCTCAAACCATGACAGACCAAAACCACCATATACATGTTCGCTGGTTCAATCATCAATTGCCACTGATTCAAGACTATATAACTTCTTGCTGGTTCAGCCCGCAGTTTTCATGGTAAAGTGACATACCAATTTTTATTTTCTTCTGGTGTGAAATGTCCATTTCTGTTGGTGAATTGATTTCTGTCGCTTGGATCAGACCCCATTTTTTCCTTTGGTTTACCACCACTTGAGAAGGGGTGACACGAAAGGTAGTTGTGTCACAGGGGACGCGGGGGATCACTCAGTGCGAAAGCCGAGCGGAGGACATGGGGGGGGGCATGGAACTGGACATTCAGAGCAGAGCGGAGATATCTGGATCCGAAAAGAGAGCACCCCACGATGTCCATGGTTGCTCATCACTTATATAGTCCATTTTTAAATAGCCATTTGGAGGTATACGTTGTCTGACACACACATCGTGCGGGGAAAAAAAAACTCGGTCAGTGTTAGCACAAACTCCAATGTGTCTTTTTGCGGTACCTATGGATGCTCGAACCTGTCACTTTCATCGCACCGTTGGGTACGGGGCAAATGGATGTCGAAAAATCCGACTTGCAAGTCGAATGATGATGATGATGAGGATGATGATGATGATGATGATGAGGATGATGACGATGATGCTGATGATTTACCCCCACGTAGATAGAAAAGTAATTCCACTGTGCATATATACCTATTGGAATGTGTAACATGTGTAGTGCATGCATGTATTACGCCATAATTGTTTTCGTATGTGAAAGGCCGCATGCCTCTCACAGAACCCGCAGCCATTCACAACATTTAGGCATGGTCAAAATCCTGTACTGCACCTGCAGGATCCGATGCGCACCGTTCAACAACGACGACCGCCCTGACCTCATCCCAGCGTTTGGTGTCCCGGGCCGTGGCTGAATGGGCCGGGCCTCAACTCCAGGACCCGAGGGGATGCTGCCTGTGAAGGTGTTTAGGATTAGCGCTTTGCTGTGAAAGGATCCATTTCCAAAGCCAGGCTTTGCAGTTCAAACATCATAAGGTATTCATAACCGACTCATCCGCGGCATCATGAGATGGAAAATCGAACTGTTTCGCATCCCTCCGCCCGCTCCGGATGGGTGCATATCCATCCCTCAGGTGGGCGCAGCATAGCCATCTCTGGATCAGGTTTAACATCTACCCACACCCAACCGTCTTTACATATGCCGCTTATCCATACCTATCGGACCCCTGAACTGGACTGAACTGGATTTATCTCGGAAACGTTCGAATTGGCCTTCCATCTGCAGTAGTTAGGTCGTCCGCGTTTCTGTTTCACCCTCTCCATGTGCTGCTGAAAGATGAAACTTTGCAGGCCGCTTGACTGATACTTTCTGGTGTGCGCGTATGTGATGATAGTTGAGGATAGTTTGGTGGTGTTTATTAAACTTTGATCCAAAACCTGTCGCTTTTGAGTGCCCAAACCGTAGCCACCCGCGACTCGAGCTGCCTGAACTCCACACCTGCTGCGTCCCGAGCTCAGAGCAGCTGCTGGTTTGGCAGCGCACATCGCCTGACTGAGGCACCAGTAGCACCGGTGAGCGTTGAGGTGGCAAAATGCGGCAAGGTGATGGATAGCTGGACAAAAACTTGGCACAAATCTCCTGCAACTACCTCTGGAACGCAATAAACATGACAGACATCTACTGGACTTCATACAATGTTCATGCCTATTGCCCATTTGCATTCATCTGCTCTGTACATCAAAGCAGGGTGCGTACATGTGTATGAATGCATTGGTCTATGAATAGATGCATGGCTGTGTCACAAGTAGAGACAATTACACTCAAATGACCTCAGTCACCATCAGCTGCGCCAATCCGGTTGGAACTCATCCCGCCCCATCCCACCTGGGAGTTTCGCGTCTCTGAAGGCCTGGTCACCGCCACGTGACTCGTTGGCATTGGTGATGGGTGGTGATGTGGCGCGGCAAATCTTGAAAACGGTCCCTCGTCAGGTCATCTGGGCAGGTCTCTGCCACACATTGAACCCATCCCTCCGTGGGAAGGTGCACCGGTCCAAATGATAAAATGAGATATAATGGAATGGGTCAATTCTGCGATGTTCACATTGCAGCAGTTCCCCTGCAACTCGCAACAGCTGTCCGATGCGGCTCCTTGTCACTGACCTCCCCATCCCGCCTGCGAGCCTCGCGTCTCTGGAGGCCTGGTCACCGATCAGGTCACTATCATGTGAATTGTTGACAGGGAAGGAAGTGGTAGCATGGTGATGGCGTGGCAACATCTTTGAAAATAAATGGTCATATCACAATGCGGTGAAATCTGAAACAAGAACTGCCCTGTTTCAAGAAAAATGATCCAAAAACAAAGCGACTGAAACTGAGCACCGGCAGCAGCACCAATTGAACTCCGGCCATGCAGTTGCAGATTGAAACCCGGCCTTGAGGCTAGAGGACCTTTCAGCCCGGATGACTCTTGAGCCACGGCTGCAACTGCCATCAGTGGAAACAAGTTCCTGCCGAGTAGTCAATCTGTCTATTGATCCGCCTGATTGAATACAAACTGCGACTGGGCCCTCGGAAACCGCAGTGAAGTACCTAATCACAGAAGATAGCATCTAACATCCACCATGTTTCATATCAATGCAACGTTCCAAAGGCCGCCCTCAGACTGAGGTTTGAAATTTTCAAGCAGCAACCGAAAACATGCAATGCCATTTTCATGATGCGTGACTCAGCATGACCTTGTTGATTTTGAACGCGTGTAACTAGATGGCTTGGAAAGGCTGAAACAAAGAAAGACGAACCGCCCACAGACCGCACTAAGGATGCCTCCCATTTTCATATCCCGCTGCAATCAGGGCAAAAAACCAAGATCTCATTCACCTCGCAGGGCCAACCCGTTCATGCTTTGCAGTGTGTGGAACTTGCCCGGTGTCCCGCAGAGGGCATTTATCGCAAAAGGCATGTTTGACTCGTCGAGCACTGAGATCCGCACGCCGCCAGCAAATCTGGCGAATCTCGTCACCCAGCCTGGTCAGCAGCAGACCAGGATTTCTAGGTTGGCGAAAGTGATTCCCCAACTGCGGTGCCACAAATCCCAACTAAACAGCCAGCCGGAGATCCTCAGCTACACCCCTGGGACCTTGAGGGTTGCAGTGCAGACCCTGAAACTGGGGTCTAGTATGGAAAGACTCAAGAGTTCGTGGTACATTTTTTCTGGCATTGCAGACCTTTTGCCTGAAATGGACTGCAAGGTCTAAAGGGAAGTTCAAAGGACATCATTTTTCCATATGTCCTATGAATCTCCTGTGAAGGCCCTGTTTACTTGAACAGCCTGCGCAAGTTCTGGGCATTCACTTCGAATGGCAGGGTCTGCGGTGAAATCTTACAAGCTACACTGCATCCACAAAACAGTGATGCCAGCACCATACCACTGAACACCACAGAACCTGGGACAAAACACACGAAATGATGAAACAAGGCCATTCACCTACTGAGAAACTTGAGAAAGGTCGTCACATGTTCTCACATAATTCTACTATAAAGAACGCTTAATGGAGTTATACCTGCATCTTCACAAGGGCAAAATTTTCCGCCTTTTCTGAAAAGCCTTTTGAGCATTCCTATTATTGGCAAATATCATGCGAAACATTGCCTAAATGTACGCCTAGAACCGTCTTTAATGAGTTTGTAGTGAAATCCTCAAAGGCGCATTTTTCGGTCATACAGGCGTCAATTTCCGTGATACGGGCGTATTTTTTCCGTACTTCGAAACGATATCATTTTCGCCGCGTGATGTTCATAGATCATGCCTAATCTCGCTTTGCGTCCAAAAGGCGTAAATTTGGGTCAAAGGCGTAAATCCTGGGAAGAGGCAAAAATTTCAGCCTGAATGGATTCGGGCAGAAACTAAGGCCTGAGGAAGATCTAGGTATAGACATAAAAATAAGGAACAGATTTTTCAACACATTTTTGTGCGTGAATGTTTGTTACAACAGAGGGTCTGGAACAATGTTCCCCAAGCATGACCTGAATGCAGCGACAGCACAGGACGATCATAATCTTAGACCTCTGGCCCAATGACAATCCTGAATTCAATCCTCGGACAACTGGAGAAAAAACAACAATCAGTGTCCCCACCCAGCAAGGTCTGGAATCATGTTCCACATGACCTGAATGAAGTAACAATGACCAAGGACGATCATAAACTACGACTTTTGACAAATGCTGCGCACATGCTGAACGCAAAAACATGTCACAGTCAATCTACGGCAACAGTGGCAGGAAGGAAAGCAGTCTCAAAAGAAACATTTTCGCAAGACATCAGCTTCAAAATGTGGCTAAAGCATACATGAAACAAAACTACCGCAATATGAACATGGACTGTACCTTACCTTCTACAACACATACACGTAGCACACACAGAACATACAAAAACATACCCAAACATGCCTGCATAACATGTAGCAACCGCAAGGGTCTACAATGCAAGCGTGCTCAGGGTCTACAATGTCAGGACCACCCACCTCAAACCCTTGGATCATCATAGCAGCCACAAACCATTCAAATGGTACACTTTGTGGTAATTACTTTATGTACCCAATGCGGTGGTACAGTTCGACCTGTGTTCATCAATATGTGATGTTAAATGTGTCATGCATGTGTCATGCACGAACGCGCGTACTAATTATAATGTGTATACGTACTTTGCATGTACGATGTGAATGCATCATCTATGTAAGCGTGTGTGTGTGTGACCGTGCAGTTCCTTGCAGCCATCAACCAAACAAGCCCTCAAAAACTTGACCCTGTCGGCCTGGAACTCCTGCAACTCCCAATCGCCTCCAGGAGACACTGCGAAGGGGCTGTTGCGTGAAGAGACGCACAAGGCATGTGACGAGAGTTCACTTGGGGGGGGCATGGACCTGGACATTCAGAGCAGAGCGGAGATATCTGGATCCGAAAAGAGAGCACCCCACGATGTCCATGGTTGCTCATCACTTAGTCCATTTTAAATAGCCATTTGGGGGTACACATTGTCAGACACACGCATCGCGCGGGGAAAAAACACGGTCAGTGTTAGCACAAACTCCAATGTGTCTTTTTGCGGTACCTATCGATGCTCGAACCTGTCACTTTCATCGCACCGTTGGGTACGGGGCAAATGGATGTCGAAAAAACCGAATTGCAAGTCGAATGATGATGATGATGATGATGATGATGATGAGGAGGATGATGATGATGATGGTGATGATGATGATGATGATGATGAGGATGATGATGATGATGATGATGATGACGATGACGATGATGCTGATGATGAGACACTGCGAAGGGGCTGCTGCGTGAAGAGACGCACAAGGCATGTGACGAGAGTTCACTTGGGGGGGGGCATGGAACTGGACATTCAGAGCAGAGCGGAGATATCTGGATCCGAAAAGAGAGCACCCCACGATGTCCATGGTTGCTCATCACTTAGTCCATTTTTAAATAGCCATTTGGAGGTATACATTGTCAGACACACGCATCGTGCGGGGAAAAAAACACGGTCAGTGTTAGCACAAACTCCAATGTATCTTTTTGCGGTACCTATGGATGCTCGAACCTGTCACTTTCATCGCACCGTTGGGTACGGGGCAAATGGATGTCGAAAAATCCGACTTGCAAGTCGAATGATGATGATGAGGAGGATGATGATGATGATGACGATGATGTCGATGATGATATGGTGATGATGACGAGACACTGCGAAGGGGCTGCTGCGTGAAGAGACTCACCAGGCATATGGCGAGAGTTCCCTTTGAGGGGGGGGGAGGGGGGGGGTCCCTTTCTCCTGGTCGTTCAAGGATAAGGGGTCCAACCCGCCCCTTTGCTTCGCAAAGTAAAACTCAAGGTAGCCCGCTAGGAGGCTACCTTTCGTGAATTGCGTTATATAAAGAAATTTAATTGATTTTGAGATCGGAAAAAATAGTTTTTATCATTAAGGGTTTTAATTTAATATTAGGGGGAAAGCTTCGAAATCCAATTTTTGGCAATATTTTAATTGCGTTATATAAAGAAATTTAATTGCTTTTGAGATCGGAAAAACTAGTTTTTATTATTAAGGGTTTTAATTTAATATTAGGGGGAAGCTTCGAAATCCAATTTTTGGCAAGATTTTAATTGCGTTATATAAAGAAAATTAATTGATTTTGAGATCGGAAAAAATAGTTTTTATTATTAAGGGTTTAATTTTATTAATAGGGTTCCCTAATAATAAATACCCCCCTAATACTAAAAACTACCTGCTGTGTTTATTATTAGGGGGGGCGTTTAGTATTAGGAGGAAGGGATTACATATTATATAATTAGCTAATTTCAAGAGCAATGCTCTATTGGCATTTTTGGAGGTAGGACAATATGCCATTTTGCCATACCGTCCCCGTACCGCACCCGTACCCGCCCCGCACCCGCACCAAAACCCGTACCAACCGTCCCGTACCTGGCTAAACCCCTTAGCAAGACCCCCTCCGCACCCCACGTCATAAACCCAATAGAAAACATGGTGTTCATTGCTCTTGAAATTAGCTAATATACATGTATATGTATATGTATGTGTGTGTGTTTATTTATTTATTTATGCAGTGGTGCAATGGCGGAAGGATGTTGCAAGGCACGCTTCATCCCGCTGTGCTCACGCAGACTAGCCGGTGACAAGCAGAACAAAGATCTGTCGGTCAATTCGGGATCATCCCATTGTTATGAGGATAGAAAATGAAAATACAGTACACACCAAAAAAAAAAAACGATAGATCACCAAAGAAACTCTTGCAGCTCATCCCGAGCAAACAGCAATTCGTCTTGAAAGAAGTGCCGGAAAATGAAGCCGCTGAGCATGACTCCTGGGGATCGAAAGCAGCCAAGAATGTTTTTTTTGGTTTCAAGGATTTCTTAACAAGAACCCATGTGTTCTCAAAATCTGCAGTCCACTGTCATGAAACATCTTCTGCAGCCGTGGACTGCTGGAAACCACTGTGTGAATCATGACAGGTCGTCCTACTGAGGCAGGCAGTTGCATCCAAACAAAGATGGCACGCAGCACGCACCTATCGCAGGAAATGAAACTCACATCCTGTTCCCACCCAACTTGCAGGTGATAAACATAAACCTCTATGACCTTGGGGTGCCCACTTATGCTGCAATATGCTGCATATTAGGGACGGGATAGGGACGGGCTTGGCGAAGAAATGTTGAGGAACCTCTTGCATGGATGAACCGCAGTGCAGCAGAGGCACCCAGAGAGCAATATGTAGGCGATGCCTAGTGGGACTGGATAATCAAGACCATTGATCGCAGTCATTCGGACTAAACACCTCAGGAAATCTCAGGAACACATGACTTTGAAGCCAAAGACTGAAGTGGTTCAAGATGTTTGTGCACTCGGTATTTCATCATGTTTTCTACCTGCTACTAGTAGCTTGGTAATTCTTTGGTCAACTGCAAGTTGAAATCTGAGGACACGGCTGTTGGAGCTCTTTGGCAACACCAACAATCACTAAGAGCCAACTGGCTGAAGAATTTTCGGCTGGATGAACAATCAGGAAGTGCGAAAGTCAAGTAAGTCACTTGACCCCAAATCTGGTAATTAATTCGGTCGGCAAACAATGCACACACGCATCTTGCCCCCAATTCAAACATAATTATTAATATTGATCGTGTCCATATAGTATGTATATATAATATAATGTAATATGAAATTTATGGATCTTGGCTGATCTTAGTCCGTTGATTGCCCCCAAGTGCATGCAAATTGCCCCGCACTTGCGCAGCATTCTCCTGAGCTTTGCCAGCTCGACCGACCTCAGCAGAATCGTCATTTTCGCACCTGGTTCAATGTTGTTCAGTGGCTATGTTGGGGGTGGCTTGAAGGGAGAGAACTCACATCGTGGAGACCGTGACTTCCACACCTTTCACCCAGGTGATATACCAGGCAAAGAGGAATTTGCGCCCACATTTTCGGCGGCCGCTGGCCGCTTAATGCGGGTTTCAACGCATGGCATGGGTAACTGGTCGGACTTACGCCCGCTGCATGCCACAACCGATGCTAGCATTGGGGCCAATTCAAAAGGCCCACTTTACAGCCGGAAAATGCTCCATGCTCTTCTGCTTGAATCAGGCCTTTGGACAGTGGCTCCCCCTAACAGTGGCTTAATTCTTTATCATCTTAGTCATCTTAGTGAGTGTGGCGCTTGAAACATCTTCGCAAGCTGTGGAGAAACGTTGCAAGAATGCGAGTTGCTGAAGATTGCTGAAGTATGCTAATCCGCTCTAAGAACTTTGGGGCTCCAAAACAGTACTCCCACCGGATTCGTCTCAGGAGAGCCACTGCCCATTCGCCATCTTTGTGGCAAAACTACACCAGGCAGAAATCAGTCGGCCATTCTTTGTGCCAACTTCGATGGCATCAGCACCTGAAAATGAAAATGGCTGATTCCACGGAAGCCGCACACAAATACTAGGGTGGGAAGGACATGAATATATGATGATATATGGACATGTAATGCACATGATGCTGTATATGCTGTATGCGTCATTGTGTGTGTGTGTGCGATTGTGTGCGCATATATGGACAGTCAATCCATGGCTGACTTTTCCCCACAATTTGGCGTTCCCAATCAGGGAGTTTCCCATCTGCACAAAAACAATAGCTTTACGTCTCTTTGGGATTCTTTAGGTGTTGTTTGCATGTTCTCAAGTTAAGTCCTGACTTCCCCCCAGAACTCACAGAAGTCTTTGTGGTAACGCCGTTGACAAGGCACAGCCCACACGGCCACCACGCACAGGACAGCCTGGGGATCCCAAGTTCTTTTGGAAACATCCCATGACTCCGGACATCTCCGGACGCCCTAAGGATCTGGCTCCACACAACGCCAAGGCGGAGGTCTGGGAAGGTACCTTTGATCGTCTTGGATCCCTTGGAATCCGCGGAGCTTTACATCCAAAAATTCAACACCATTAGCATACCTTAGAAGAATTTAGAAGACCGCCACATAAAGCACATAAAGCACCGCTTTATAATCCCCCCTGGAAAAGGGAGGGGGTCCAGTGAGATGTTTAGACAACATGTTATAAACTAAGTACTGTACATCAGTGCCATCAGTACCACCCACCACTGAATGGCGCACTCCAAGCAGCACACCCAAAGCAAAGCCATTCAACGGCACGCGATAAAGGCTGTAGATGAGAGCGCCTCGCCGCGACATGTTCCGAGGGGGATCCAACATGATGGCACAATCTCTGCCGCAGTAAGCCATGGCAGCCATGGTCAAAAGTTTGGAAACAGATGAAGCAGTCAGCTCACCAGCAACAGTCTTTCATTCCTCAGAAACTCAATGTTCAACAGTTTATCATCTACTGTACCTTAACAATCTTTATCCAGTTTGGTATGGGAAGGACCCACCCAGATTCAGATATATAGAGCATTCTGACACATTCTAATCATCGATTTGAAGCGCCGAAATGGCTGTGTGATTGAACCTGATCACCAGCTGCAACCAAGTGGCGTTTCTGATCCGGAACCACATCACTCTTCAGGGCCGATGTGCACGGGAAGTACATACCCACAGACAGCTCGAATAAGAGGAAGGCAACCTGGCGTACAACTGAAAGTAGGAAATGGATACAACATGATACAATCAAAGAACTCAGGGACAAGACAAGGCAAACTTGAACTTCGACTTATTGAACCCTGAGGGCCGAGTTTGGTCCAAACTCGTTCGCGCGCAGCAAGTCAAAATTAACTGCGATCCGTAGCAACCAGCACTGCAGGCATGCAGTTCACACGTGCAGCATATGCAGCGGCGAAGAGCGAAGAGAATGCCACGGCCAGAATCGGGAACAGCAACTTGGCCGGGCTCCTTGGTGCTGCAAGAGCCCTCCCCTGCAGGCCCTGGATGTCATTCACTCATATTCACTCCAAGTTGTTTTTCGCTCCAGGCAACCCAAAAAAAAAACACCAAACACAGTGCCACTGAGACACCAGATCTCTGACCTGACTGCTGGCAAGATTGGCAAGGCTTTGCAAATTTGAAGAGCTGGGGTTCGGGGAGGAAACTTTGAAGCCCTAGCTGCTAGCACCCGAGCTTCCAGCAGAGTCTTGAAGCAAAACGAACCGCCCGCACAGCAGAGCCTCAACAAAACAGGGTGGTTGAGAGATCATCGAAGCTTGAAACCACATATCGACGGCTACTAGTTGCCGATGGTTTTCTCATTCCGGATTGTGAATTGTCGATTGTCGATTGCCATGTCTGTCACAAGTGGCAACAAACCTGAGTTTCTATCAACTGATGGTGGGCACCAACATCAATAGCCGGCCAACATGGTCCATCACGGTCCATCCAATTGCAAAATGTAGGTGCTCAATTTTGATTCCAGACCCTCAACCTTGGACGACTCACAAGTTCTTCACAACTGAGGTGTGTGCATGAAGAGCGAGAATACCAACCTCAAGTTTGGCACCGGTGGAAAGTAAAGCAACATATACAAATTAAAAGATCGGGCAAAGACAGAACAAATATGGTAAATAATTTAATAATCAAAAAAAGATGGCGAACTTCGAGCCAAGTGGTTCTTATTCTTCTTGGTTCCCCCATGTTTCCGTGTTTCTCCCCTGCAAAGGAATAATTGAATAATGATATGAAGGAGAGAAAGAGAGAGAGAGAGAGAGGAAACAGAACCTAATTATTCACAAATAGTTTTTTGATCATCCCTCCTGAGGGAACCATTGGTTTGTTTATCCGAGGACATCATGGCCCCGATGTGCATCCAAGTCGCCCCAAGTGGGGTCCCAGACCCGGCCAACCACCCAACAACAGTGGCGACCAGCTGAAGACGAAGACCTTGGAGGTGAAAGGTCCGTCCAATTGTATAGTATAAGGGGAAACCTTAATTTTTTTAGGTGAAAAATGGGGAACTTAGACATGATTGAAACATTTTGGCGGGGGCGACCAACCAAAATGAAAAAGGGCCACCCGCAAAGTACCACTCTTTGACTTGGTTTGAGCGACATTTTCCCACGGTTCCTGTGCATTTTCCCTGACATCGCTCAATGCTCGTCACAAGAGGACTTTTCAGCATCAACCAAGGGCCGAGGCAACCAAAATCAGCCAAAGGAACAAATAAGGCACCTTCAAAGGCGGCTATGATTGCTCCGAAAAGAATCACCTTCGCGCTCGGAAGCAGAGCTGCGCAGGAACAAGGGTCAAGTTCGTCAGGCACTTGGACAGCAAACGACGGGATGCCCAGGCAACGCAGAATGGAATGGCGCACCAAACAAAAACTTTCAAAAACATGTGTCCAAAATACGATCATCTCACAAAACACACAAAACAGTATGCATCATTATATGTGCAACTATGTCTATATATATATATATATATTTGTGTGTGATATTATTAATATTATATAATTATATTATATATATGTATATATATTATGTATATTATATATATATATATCCATGAATATAGATCAATCATGAGTCATGAGGCCTTCAACAATGGCACTCACAGCAGTCGCCTCAATGCCTCGTCTCCAGCTGCCAGAACGGCCCGGACGGCCGGAACTGGCAGGGCTCCTCCGACCTTCTCGAGCTGCTGATGGTTGGAAATTGACACCCAAAAATGATAGTCATCCCCCAAATAGAATCAAATAGATGGAAAAGTAAATCATCATGAAATTCGGAGGTATTCGCTTTTCCATCTATTTGGGGATGACTATATATAGCTAAAATATGCTAAAATCATAGCATCATAGCATCACATAGGATAAATTAGTACATTTCGGATGGTTTATACCAATTTACAGTATATATACCAATACACAATGACCAGAAATCCTCAACAATCGCAGGTTCCTAGTTCCTAGGGCTGGTCTGTGTGACCCCATTGTCGTAGCAGCCGGGCTACTGAGCACTGGGGTGGTCCCTACGGTCGCTTCCACATGCCACTCCGGATCAGGAGGTCTGGCATCGGCCTGAGTCGATCACCAGCTGGGTGATGCCTACCTTTACAGATCATTGGATGGTCATTGGATGATAATGATTACTAGAATATACTAGAATGACTAGAATTGATTGGATGAGATGCCTCCGTTGGATGAGAAGAATTTGATCACATCAAGGATATGCCTTTTTTCACACAGCCAAGTGTGATTTGAGACTTTTGAAACCTCAAAAATCCTGCCAAATCTCGCCTGTTGTAGGATCAACAGCACGGCGCCCACGCCGCAACACAGGGCAGCCAAATCAAAGGCTGCCACCGGTCCTCCAAACACCTGCAGGGCAAGGTAGGGATCAACCAATGGTTCATTGATCCGTGGTTGACACTACAGCCACTCAGGCCACCGCTTTGCAGGCTTTCACTCCAAGACTTTCATCATGTCTCGACTTGCTCTTGAAGACGAAGCTCAAATTTCAAACCGCTAGAGATCAAACCCAGCCAAGAGACAAGGTTGAAGTCCAGATTCAGTCCCATGTGCAGATTGTATAGCCTGAGGTGAGCCAACTTTCCTGGAAAGATACTCAATCTCAGAATCGCACGTGTACCTCTTCATGTTTTATGTGCATTTGTCTCTTGGCGTAAGTCTCTCTCATGTTTTTCTGCTGCACACACAAATACACGGACAGGAATATGTATCTAAAATAAATGTGTATATGTATATATATATATATACGTATACATGTGTGTGTGTGTGTGCATGTACACGTGTGTGTACACGTGTGTGTACGTGTGTGTACGCGTGTGTGTACGCGTGTGTGTACGCGTGTGTGTACGCGTGTGTGTACGCGTGTGTGTACGCGTGTGTGTACGCGTGTGTGTACGCGTGTGTGTACGCGTGTGTGTACGCGTGTGTGTACGCGTGTGTGTACGCGTGTGTGTCCGCGTGTGTGTCCACGTGTGTGTCCGCGTGTGTGTCCACGTGTGTGTCCGCGTGTGTGTCCACGTGTGTGTCCACGTGTGTGTCCACGTGTGTGTGCACGTGTGTGTCCACGTGTGTGTGCACGTGTGTGTGCACGTGTGTGTGCACGTGTGTGTGCACGTGTGTGTGCACGTGTGTGTGCACGTGTGTGTGCACGTGTGTGTGCACGTGTGTGTGCACGTGTGTGTGCACGTGGTGTGTGTGTGTGTACGTGTGTGTGTGTATACGTGTGTGTACGTGTGTGTGTGTGTACGTGTGTGTACGTGTGTGTACGTGTGTGTACGTGTGTGTACGTGTGTGTACGTGTGTGTACGTGTGTGTACGTGTGTGTACGTGTGTGTCGTGTGTGTGTGTGTGTGTGTGTGTGTGTGTGTGTGTGTGTGTGTGTGTGTGTGTGTGTGTGTGTGTGTGTGTGTGTGTGTGTGTGTGTGCGTGTGTGTGGTGTGTGTGTGTGTGTGCGTGTGTGGTGTGTGTGTGGTGTGTGTGGGTGCGTGTGTGGGTGTGTGCGGGTGTGTGTGGGTGTGCGCGGCGTGTGTGTGCGTGGGTGTGCGCGGGTGTGGGTGTGGGTGTGCGCGGGTGTGTGTGCGCGGGGTGTGTGTGCGCGTTGTGTGCGCGCGGTGTGTGCGCGGGTGTGCGCGCCGGGGTGTGCGCGCCGATGTGCGCGCCGGTGTGCGCGCGCGCGTGCGCGCGTGTGTGCGTGTTGCGTGTGGTGCGTGTGTGCGTGCGTGTGCGTGTGTGTGCGTGTGGTGTGTGTGCGTGTGTGGGTGTGTGTGGGTGTGTGGGTGTGTGTGTGTGTGTGTGCGTATGTGTGTGTGTGTGTGTGCATTTGTAGTTGGAATACGGACAAGCAACTAGTTGAGTTTTCTGAACCCGCTGCCAAATTTGGATAAATTTGGAATGACCGCGCAATTTTTATATGCACTGAGATTGCATTCTACTCCATGAATTCTATGAGAACAGTTCCAGCAGCAAATACTCCCTCCACTCAGACTCCACTCACTATGCACTCCCAGGAGCTTTCGAGGTGCCGCACTCACTGCTGCAGCACCCACAATGCCAGAGGCGATCGCCACAAGCCAACTACCCGACCACATACCTCAGCCCCGCAAGCCATTCAAGGCCTCCAGTGACTCAACAAACTCAACAGCCTTTCAACAACATTCAATCAACAAGAACATTGCATATCTGATGACTTAACATTACTAAATATCAAAAAATGATGACCCAACTGCCTCTTTGATCTTTTTTCTCCCTGCAAACTTTGGATTGAATCAATCATTTGTTGGAGTGAAACTTGATCGGTGGAGCGCGGCCCTCCACCTTGGGCGTGGTCTGCGCCACCAGCCCGCCGTTTCTGGCCGGCGAGCCGGCCACCATGGCAGGACCAGGGGGGCCTAGGGGGGCCACATGGCCCAGTGGCAAAGGAACGACCCCAGGCATGGTGACCATGTGAGGTGCGCCAGGTGCGCTTGTGCCTGGCACTGCAGTCACCGGAAATGATGGGTTTAAAACTCTGGGGCTGAAAGCCACCGGAGACGACACCGGATTCACCGGATATGGCATGGTGATGGGGGCCATCGGTCGCGCTGGAACTGGAGCACTGGGACCTGCAACCACGCTCTTCAGAGATTCCAAGCCGACAGGGCCCAAATTTGGCGAAGTTTCCTGAGCTGAGACCAACAGGTTCCGCAAGATCTCATGAATTTACCGAGATGAGGCTTACCCGGCTTACCCCTCTCATCCCAAGGTTTCTCCACAACCCTGCACCACAACATCCAAAAAGCAAAATGACCAGCATTTGACGCGCCAAGTTGCAGCAAAAAAGGCTGCCAAGTCTGAGGATGCCTCAGCCAGTCGCTTTCTGGCCTCGCTCAGTGCAGGACTATCGTCTGGTGTGGTCCCCAGGCAGGCAGCTGAGGCATTCAGCATGCCACTGCTGAGCCGGGAGAGTGTATCAAACCTGGGGGATGGCTCGGCTGCAGTCGATGAAATTCCGGGTGCCACTCAGCTAGTGAGGCCATCATCCAGCTATCATTAGAAAACTTACCCATCACCACAGGGCGAAGCCATGCCAATTTTAACAAGTAATTGATCAAATTGACAACTTGCAAGGCGACACATAGCATAAGTTGAAGCAGTGACAGCGCAAAAGCACTTCCAGCCGTCTGTTGCCACTGGCGGTCCAAGCTGGAAGATACCCCTTCCCAGAACTCAAAAGTTCGGCATCCCAAAGCCCCAAAGCTCCCATAAACCTTGTGCTAACTGTAGCCATGCAACAAGTCAAGCACCAAGAGCAAATTGGTCTTTGACAAGTCCAGGATTCCTTTCAATGAGCTTGGCACTTCAGTTGTGCTGTTGCTCAATGGAAGACCCCCAGGGCCACCAGCCATGGCAGTGTCATTGGGGCCAGCCATGCTGGAAGGGGATCGAAACCCACTGCGCGAATGCAGGGCACTGCTCAACTCACCTGGGTGGTCGCTGGATTCCAATTGCCCCAGGCTTTCCTGGAAATGTATGAAAATCATTCTGAAAATGTGAAGTTTGATGAGTTGCACCCAGAAAATCCTAGCAATTGACTAACACCAAGCATCAACAAAAATGAAAGAAACTGACATGAAGTCATCAGCCAGGCACTCACCTGCTGACGTAGCCGCTGGTTCTCTTCTTCCAACCTGTCATTGGACCTCCTCACGTGCATGCCAAAGGGCGTGAGGGTCCCCGTTTGGTTTGGTGACATGTGTTGCATGTGTTGCACCGATCGCAAGGGAGTCCCAGCTGATACGATGCTGTCACGCAGGCTGTCGTACCGTTGCCGCAATTCCGCGAGCTCACTAGGACCTTGGGAACAAAGGGCCGCCGCGAGTTCCAAATCATTGAGATCTTGGGATAGGATCCGAAGACATGGCCTATTTAGCTCACCAGGTCTGTTGATGTATTCATGTGTGTTTGGATGGTTGGTTTTGAATCTCTAAGCACCCCTCATATGATGCAGGCTGTGAAAATGGTAAGTTCCATGGCAAAATCGAGTTCTGTCAGCCCTTTATGACCCAAAGGGAAGAAGATACGCCGAGAAAAACACACAGAATGATGCTGCTGGCCTTGCTCTGACCAAGGATGGTTGAATTCGTCCAGATCAAAGTTCTCTGGGTCTTGGCTGTGGGCCTGCCACACTTCTTGCATAATCTGCAAGCGGGAGCAAAATTTCTCAAAAGTCCAGTTGTAAAGAACTTCCACCGAGTCAGTGTCGATGCTCCCAGTGCCAGAGGAGAACTGTTCCAGCAGGATCCTGGGAGGAAAACTGAGGAAACTGAAGAAACCCTGGGAGGCGCACCCAGTGAAATTGGGATCGCCGGTCCCATAAACTACGAGGGCAAGAAATGTCACCGGATCAGAGGGGGATAACGGGAAAATAGTTCTTGACCATATAGGCACGTATACTGTATACAAACCAGTGACATCCATTCCCGGAATTCAACGTCGGGCCTTAAAAAACTGTTTGAATATTTGCTGCCTGCAGATAGTTCGGAAAATTAGCATGCGAACATCCATGCTGGGGTTGTAGCCTTTGAAGTTTCCTAGCACAAGGGAAAATACTGCATCAGTCACTTTAAAAGGATCGTGGTGGGTTTGAAGACTAAACCACCAGGGAATCATTCCCAACTTTCAATACACGAAATCAAGAGAGTTGCCCCCCTACACCCCATGTTTGTGGATAATATAAGCCGATAGCCCCATTGTATAATTGTATATTGATAAATTGTGTCTACATCTATATCTATATCTATATCTAAAGCTATTGCTATACCTATATCTATATCTATAAATATCCATCTATCTATCTGGATGCTTATCTAAATCATTCTAAATAAAATCCCTCATAGCTAGCCTTAAGAACAATCATGCAACTCATAATGACGAAAACCAGGCTAATCCTACTACTAGATGTACTGCTAACATCTGCTTACAAGAACAAGCATTTGAAATAATTAATGATATTAACCATGCTGATGGTGATGATGATGATGATGATGATGGCGATGATGAATCTGATGATGATGCTGCTGATGATGATGATGATGATGACGGTGCTGATGCTGACCATGCTGCTGCTGATGATGACAATGATGATGATGATGATGATGATGATAATGATGATCCTGATGCTGATGATGATGATGATGATGGTGATGCTGATGATGATGATGTCGGTGCGGAAGCTGATGAAAATGACAATGATGCTGATGGTGATGATGATGATGATGGTGCTGATGATGATGCTGATGATGATGATGTTGATCATGGTGCTGATGATGGTGATGCTATGATGATAATAATGATGGAAATGGTGATGGTGATGGTGATGGTGATGGTGCTGGTGCTGGTGCTGGTGCTGCTGCTGCTGGCGCTGGTGCTGCTGCTGCTGGTGCTGGTGCTGCTGCTGGTGCTGCTGGTGCTGCTGCTGGTGCTGCTGGTGCTGGTGCTGCTGGTGCTGGCTGCTGCTGGCTGCTGCTGCTGCTGCTGCTGGCTGCTGCTGGCTGCTGCTGCTGCTGCTGGCTGCTGGCTGCTGCTGGCTGGCTGGTGGCTGGCTGGCTGCTGGCTGCTGGCTGCTGGGCTGGCTGCTGGCTGGCCTGCTGGCTGGCTGGCTGCTGGCTGGCTGCTGGCTGTGGGCGCTGGCTGGCTGCTGGCTGGCTGGCGATGGCTGGATTGCTGCTGGCTGCTGGATGGATGGCGGCGGCGGGCTGCTGGAGTGGCGGATGCGGCTGGCGGATGGATGATGGAGGTGGCGTGGCTGCATGCGGGGCGGCTGGCGCTGGCTGCTGGCTGCTGGCTGCTGGCTGCTGGCTGCTGGCTGCTGGCTGCTGGCTGCTGCCTGCTGCCTGCTGCCTGCTGCCTGCTGCCTGCTGCCTGCTGCCTGCTGCCTGCTGCCTGCTGCCTGCTGCCTGCTGCCTGCTGCCTGCTGCCTGCTGCCTGCTGCCTGCTGCCTGCTGCCTGCTGCCTGCTGCCTGCTGCCTGCTGCCTGCTGGCTGCTGGCTGCTGGCTGCTGCCGGCTGCCTGCTGCCTGCTGCCTGCTGGCTGCTGCCTGCTGCCTGCTGCCTGCTGGCTGCTGGCTGCTGGCTGCTGGCTGCTGGCTGCTGCCTGCCGGCTGCCGCCTGCCGGCTGCCGGCTGCCGGCGCTGCCTGCTGCCTGCTGG
>CAMXCT020003369.1:540805-571744 GCA_947184155.2 Cladocopium goreaui | reverse complement strand
AATGATGATGTCGGCAATGATGATGATCATGTTGATGATGATGTTAATGATGATGATTATGTTGATAACGATGATGATGTTGAAGATGATGATGATGTGAATTGCAAAGAAGAAATGCGTGTAAGGAAGTAGTTGCAAGTACGCTGGTTAACGTGAACGTTCTAATCCCCCCCAAACCCAACCCCATGCCCACACGCCACCGGACACCAACGTCAACATATCAAAACCGAAACATCGACCGCGTGTCAAACCGTGACTTGCAAAAGTGAAAAGCGTGTCAAGAACGAAGATGCAGGAACGTTAATAAACAAGAACGTTATTAGCCCCCCCCCACCCCACCCCATCCCCCCGAACAAACCCTGGCATGCCAACACGCAACTATCACCGCAAGCGCGTCACGAAACACAGCAAAAAGCGCGGAAAATTCAACGGCGCACAAGAAAACACTGTAGAACGTGGAATGAAATGGATGCTTCGAAAATATTCGAAAATGACGTAAACATGAAAAAACGACAACACTCCGCGACGCCCTCGCGGGGTGCTTACCAAAAACAACCAACATGCTACGGAACAGCTGAGGGCCCCAAGAGTTCTTGGCGTTCTTGGCGAGAACAAGTAATCTTGCAGCGATCTGGGACTGAACCTCCCTCATTTCAGCAACCTTTGAAGGCACGCTGGGCGTCTTTAGGTAAGGGCCCTTGCATTTGACACAGTCGCGCCAATGTGCGCGTCGCTTGCAACTGGGATGTTGATCATCCTGGTATCTCTTGACAGGAACCTTCCAACCGCACAGACAAGTGTCTGAAGAAGCTAAGCCAGGCTTCTTTGATTTTTTTCCTCTTGCGAGCATCCGCATTCTTCTTGTTGAGCTTCATGGTACTTGCAAAAAAGGTTTCTTCAAAAGCAAAGTTTCAGCTCTGGAACATCGAGCACCACTTGCATTCACAAAGTTGGACATGGCAACTGCGGTGCTGGGAGAACGTTTAGGTGTGCGACCAACTGCCGGAGATGCCTTGCTGAGGCTGCGGCATTGCTTTGTTCTTCCACCAATTGAGCTCGCGCAGCAGCTTGCATTTCTCACCGTGTGACCACAAACACTTGAAGGAATACCGCCCCGATTACCAGAGGCCACCGGCTTGGTGGTCAGTGCAAGAATATCAGGAGGAACTTCACCAACATAGGCTTGATAGTGATCTTTGCCGTTGTAAAACAAAGCAATCGGCTCCAAAGAGCCTTCAGAATTGAAACAATGGAAGTTGCCAGCGGCATGGGCTATGACAATGGGTCGGTTCATCGTAACTGCCATTGCGGCGAGCTCAAAGTAGCCACACCAGGAGCCTTCCTTTGCCACCTCATTCACATATTCAGAGAAATTGTTGGGTTTGGATCCTTCAGCACAACCTGAGCCATCCCCGAAAGCCGAATAAGTCGACGAGTGCTTGCGCAAATGTTTGACGCATGACGCTCTGAGGTGAAGATGATGGCACTCCTTTCCACAGAATTGCAAGCAGTCTGATAGTGCATGGAACAAGCAGTTGCCCTGTCCACTGTTGTCCTTGAGCTGAGTGCCAGGAATGAGGTCCGCTGAGGACTTGAACTTCTTGGCTGCACTGCCACCTTCTCCATTTGGCCCTGTCTTAATTGCCACTGGTCATGCGAGCATCTTCCTGAGAAGCCACAGGAGTCGCATTGACAGCCTCTGAGATCGTGGGTGTCTGTTGAGGAACAGCATGGCCAGCAACAGTAGTAGGCTCATGACCAAAACGGGTGCGAGATTCCAAGGGTAAAGCTTTGCCTGCAGGAATTCGCCGAGAATCTTGTCGGGTGATGGCTACTGTGTCATCACCATCCACTGCAGCAAAATTGTCGAGCGATTGAATCCCAGTAGCTCAGAAGCGCCAAATTGCTCCCCCTCGCTGAGGCACTTATTTTCCAGAAATTCAATTTCCTGCAAGCCAGCTTGCTGCGCCAGAAACTCTACCTGCTCAAACTCCCAGCTCCGTGGGGCCCGTGATGATTTCCAAAGTCGGCGGATCTTGCGATCATGACTTTGATCGGCCTGTGTTGCCGGTCTTCTCACACCAAGCTGCCTGAAGCCTCGGATCACCCCCATGTCAAGGGAAAGCTGCCGAACTCTTTCCACATACGCACCGTAAGTTTCTTTCGGTTCTGCATTTTGCCAAGTCACTTCAGTTTTGTCAAAACGACCTCCAATGCTGTCTGTAGGGCATTTAGCTGCAAGTTCAACAAACCAGCGTTGGCCGTTCAATTCGCGACCACATCTCTGTCCATCCCCATGAGTCTTGCAAAGTGCGGGGGGAGGCCACACATGAGCTCCATTGGCGAGCGTGAAGCCCGGGATTTTTGATCAAAGACTGCCAACTGCATTTGGACTGATCGTTGTAGCATTGCTCTGAGACAAACCTCAAGACCACTGTTTTTACTGAGGCAGGCTTCAAAGTGTCAAACTGCTTGAGTTCAGGTCTTTTTGCAACCTCAGCACCGATGTATCGAACCCAAACTTGTCGAAATACCACATTGTGTCCTTGAAGGCCAGGTGGGCCAGGTGTCACTTCCTTTTCCACATGTTGCTCTGGACATTGGGTGGAGGAGAAAGACCGGCCTCATAGACCAAAATGATCTGCACATCCGTTTTTTCTTCCACAAAGTCCAAAAAAGCTGAAAGAGCGCCCGAAGTCTTCGGTTGCGCAACGAGTTTGGCGTTCCCGTCTGTTTCGCGTAAACGAAGAAACTCATCCAAATCATGCACGATTCCAGCGTTGGACCAGTCACACGGTCGAAGTTTCCATTCAACTTGGCGGCTACCAGAATAAGCGCCTGGAGGACCTTTGCCCGCACATCTCCCCTTGTTAGCCACAATGCTTTTACAATCAATGTCATCAACCCTTTCTGCATCAAGACGTGATGAATGAAGGCGAGAGATGAGAATGCGGCGAGCCCTACTCCTTAAGGATCCTTAAGGCATGGATTATACCGGGATTATTTTGAGTTATCTCCCAGATTATTCTAGTGGGACTAAGGAAATCTCCAGTGTGATCACCAGGGTGGAGACCACAAGGCTCTGATCCTGGTTCAGCTTGGATGCAAATAGTTTGATTTTCAACGCTCAGAATGCGAAGTTTCAGGGCTTTGGCATGGTGGTCTAAGGTCTTTAATGTTGAGGCAGTCACTGAGGCATGTTGTGGGGAGAACTTTACTGCTCCATTTCCAAATGGAGCCGGGCTCCATGTCCAAATGGAGCCGGGCTCCATGTCCAAATGGAGCCAGCTGCTCTATTTGGAGCTGGAAATGTGGCTCTATTTGGAGCTGGAAATGGAGCCAGCGGCTCTGTTTGGAGTTACAAGTCGGCATGGTTCAAAACAGCCGGGGTTGAAAATCCCAAACCATTCGGGGTTGAGACCCTAGCAGGGCCGGAGGTAAGAAACAACAGTCGAAGTTCAGAAAACGTAGTCGGAGTTAGGATGCTCTGCGGGGATTCCCCCATGGAGTTCGATGATTTTCCCAACAAAACCTTCAGCTCAGGGATTTTCCAGCCACGTTTCATATACGTTTGATTACGAGAGGGTGTACCCTCCGGTAGACTAACATAGCTATTGAAAATGGCCATTTATAGTGGATTTACCCATCAAAAACGGTTATTTTCAATAGCTATGTTAGTTTACCAGAGGGTATCAAGTATATCAAGTAAAATTGCGAATGTAGAGAAACATACTCACCAACAAGCACATATTCGTTGGTTGGGGGTTCAGCCAATAATTGGGCTACGCTGGAACATTCACCAAGAAATGGGATATGAATTGAACACCGACAACCATTGATTCATAAACACATTAAAGAGTCAGTGAACCACCCATTCAAAAACACAACTCAGTAATTATGTAGCATCCCACGTAAGATGGAAAAAACTTGAAACCACAAATATGTGAGTTGTGTTCATCCATCAAATTCCAATACACCAGGTCCATTCGTAACTCAACTCTATGCCCAGAACTCCCTGTGCTAGTTGTGTTCGGGGCAAAGGTGAGGAACTGCATCCTTTACATCCGAGAAAAACTTGACGATCCTAACATTTCCTAACCTCATCATCTTCGATGACCATCACTTTTATTATTGCCATTGAAGCCATATCCTAACCTCAACTGTAAGATGCATCAAGTCTCAGACCCACTGCAGGCATTGTGGTTTTTTGTACTTCTGGTAGAGCTTTGTCGCTACCTGTGGCTTTTTGAAACACGAAGGACGGGCCAGGCCATGGTGGGAACTTGACCTGCGCACTTTAGCACGGAAAATTCTAATAAACCAAATGTATCCTTTTTTGAGACAAACTCACATGACCTTTGAACCTTGGCACACATGAAATGCGCAGAGGGCATCATTTGTTGTGAATTAAATCTGTGGGATTGAAATCCAGGCATGCTCTCCAGATTTTAACATGGCACTTGAAATAAAACGGGCATGTATGGGCATGTCCAATTTTGGGAACACCCTCTTCCAAAACCATGGAAATTCGAGTTGCACGGGAGATTTCCTGCATCATGGGTGCATCCCCACGTTGGAGGTGAATGGGACGGGAATGGCCAAAGTTGAAATAAGGTGAGTCTAGAGACCGGAAATGTCAAACGTTGGTAATGCTAGGGTTCAGCATATTATGAAATAATTACATTTGGGGTTAACATGGGATAATTGACATGGGTTGACATCGGTTTAACCCATAAGAGTGTTCTCATCCCCCAAGTCTTTTTGGTTACATCACTGCGACGATTTAAGGAAACATCTCCTACAGAAACCTCTATTTTTGTCCCCATCAAGACAATGATTCTTTCACATGTTCCAATGAAATTATCCTGGGATCACACCAAAAAATCCTTGGTTTCACCGTAGGAGGGTACCCAAAGATTTGATGATTAATTATCACTCATCATTGTCCCGATCACAAATAAACATATATAGGGTTGAAACCCCACATGTTCAGACACGCTCAAATTTGACATTGTAGGCTATAGACTAGATATCCCCTTCATCCCATTTCCCCATGATGCATGGTCAAATGGGTTATTCGTTTATATTCCCCATTTAACCAATGATTACCCTCTGGTAATCAAACATGGTGTGCTGGAAAACACTCCATTTAGAAATGATGGTCCTATTAAAATCTGAACCAATAGAAACTGTCCTAGATATGAAGGTTTCCTAAAATAGGGCTACCCCCAAATCATCCATTTTCGTATTTAGTAGGAGTTTCCTTTTTAAACGATCCATTGGGGGGTACCCCCATTCCAGGAAACCCGGGATCTTCCATCGTCATGGTCAATCATCCCCACAGCGCAGGCGGCGCAGGCCTGTTGCGCCTTCGTGAAGTCGTTGCTATGTACGGCGGTTAGGAAAAGCACCACACCGTACCTGGCGAAGATTTCAGGGCACCCATCCATTCCTTAAACAAATGTTGCTCCAACCATTGTCCAACCATCAAAAACTGCGGTCTAACTATCAAACATAGTTGTCAAACATGGTGGTTTATACAACCATCAAACATTGTGGTTTGATCAAGTCTAACCTGGAAATGTTTGTTTTGATATCAAATATTTAAATTAAAAAAAATGGTTTGACGTGGTTTACAGTAACTATCAAATATGGTGGTTTAACCATCAAGAATTCTGGTTGAACTATCAAGTCCGTCCATCAATAACTGTGGTTTAAATATCATAACGATCGAGTGGTGAATAAGAAAGAAAATCTGCTTTTTTCAGTGTCAAATATGGTCGTTCAATCAGGGTCGTTACCATCAAAATCGTGGACATCAAAACAATCAACTAAATGGATCCAAATGGATCATTTCAGACCAACAATGGCTCTACTGGGTCTACTGGGTCTACTGGTACCACCATTTTGACCAATGCTTATAATGTGAAGTTCGGATATTATTGTCGATTCTGCTGTTTAATTGAGGGGTACCAGTTTAGCAGCGAATGGTATAAAGAGTGTTTACCAAATGGCCATGTTTGATTACTGGAGGTTCATCCCACTAATTCATCAGGGTTTATGCATCTGGGCTTGACATTATCTTGTTGGTGGTTTTTACCATCTTGAAAAATATTAGTCAATGGGAAGGGTTATCCCATATATTATGAAAAAAATGTTTGAAACCACCAACCAGTTATGCATAATAATCCAAGATAAGTGCAATCACAGTGTATAGCAACGCCGGCTACAAGAGCTACAAGCTAATTGTAGGTACTGTAATCAACCAATCAGTCCCAACTCGACTGGGACAAGGGTTTGACAAGCAAATCGCCAAACATCATGTTGTTGAGCCATGAACCATGTGTTCCCCAAGATATCATAAAAACATCAGCGTCATCACCATTCATCATCGTCATCATCATCATCATCCTCATCATCATCGTCGTCATCATCATCACCATTCATCATCATCACCATTCATCATCATCGTCATCATCATCGTCGCCGTCATCGTCACCATCATCGTCACCATCATCATCATCATCATCATCATCATCATCATCATCCCTTCTCATGGCTAATCTAAGCTGCGCGATGATGATATTCCCATCAAGGTAGCCAAAGATCAACCATAGGACCATAAAACTGACCCTCCAAGTTGTGGATTACCCAGGTAGTGCATGTACCAGCCTTAAAAAAAAAAACATGATTTATTTATCACACTATCACGGATATATGTATGTAGATAAATATCTAAATGGATATTATGGATATATGGATATATGTAGATAAATATCTAGAGACTAGATGACCAGTACACATTAAAAGGCACCACTATCCATGGGTATCCCGCTATATATCCTATCGGTGGTATTAGGTATCCAGGATATCCAGTACTTGGAAGGACCTGGCCCCAGCCCCTCGCCAGGCCACTCTTCCATTTCCGGCTCTTTATTCCAAGCCGCCTGGCCAAAAAAAAGGACCAGCGGATGCCGTCCTAAGACTATTCCACTGGATTCAACCAAGAAAAATTCTCAAAATGTGTCTTTTTTGATTGTTGGTTGAATTAGATATGGTTAACATGATTGGTTATCCATTGTTGGTTATCTATTGTTGGTTATCCATGGTTAACATGATTTAACATAATTATCGAAAAAAACTAGATTACCAGCAAACCATCGCAGATTTCACATGATTTAAGAATCAAGCATGGGGAGCAAATTTCAACGAAAAAAAAACATCTCGACGGAAACTGTGCGTCATGTCTTCGCAGGGCTGAGTCCATTGAAAGCAGCATCACTCCTGGCCCTCTGAAATTATAGTTATAGATTTATAGATGAATGATTTTTAATTATAGTTATAGATTTATAGATGACGGAAAATCAATGATAATGATAATTAATTAATGATAATAATCTAAAACTATAACCATAACATACCAGAACTATAATTAAAAATCATTCATCTTTAAATCTATAACTACATCATATAAATGTAGCAAACACATCTAAAACTTGATATAATGAAATAATCTAAGATTCTATAAACATTATCATCATCTAGAATCTAGAATATACTAGAATCATCTACAGTCTCATCTATAAACTTCTACAATATAGGCGATTTTCCATGGCCAGGTGAATTTACAGGATGCTTCAAGGATCCCAAACAGGCACCACTCAACCACGAACTACAGATATTATATAGAGAGAGAGATTCATGTTGATTTCAACACAGGTCTCCAAAATTTAAGCTATCTAGGGCATCATCGTCTTAAAATGTCTTGAAATTTGTTGAAACCAACAGATTATGTCGCTTCGACATGGAACATGCACCAAGAACCGTTGTTGCCAAATTGCCAAATTGTAAAATCTTGGCGTACATGGTTTTGATGTAGAGACATAGACCAATTTGGGGTGCAAATCCACATGTTTAGCTTCAGACTCAACCCAGAACATCCCTCACGGTAGATTGTACCTGGTACCTCCAGTTTTGTTGTTGGTTATGTTATAGATGGCGCATCTGCTTTGTGTTTCTCACCTCGTCAATCTCAGTGGTAAGGCAGCCAATTGCTTGTCCTTCGTGTATGCTTCTGTTGGTTTAATTGCTTAACCAATTTTGATCCGTCCCCAAATGCACACAGACACAGTATGTTTACTTTACAGATGTTTTCCCCACAAGTCATCCATCTGGTGTCAGAAAACCCTCAAATAATCTATCCTGGCAATGGGAAATCATCCAAAAAATACCCACTTAATAAATTTCTTGCTGAAAAATGTTGAAAATGTGGATTCCCCGCCAGGAAAATCTCCCGTGGCTCTTGGAGGTGCAACTTTTGTAACCAGGGCATGACTCACATCTACATGAGATATCCCCAATTAAATGCGGGCTATCTCTCTATATATATATATATATATATATGTATATACATATATATTTATATAGTATTATATATTTATATAATATTATATATTTATATAGTATTATATTGGTAGGATTTGTCTGAGACAAAAAATGATGGTGAATCTAATAGCTATGTGATGGGTGTACCTAATAGTGATTTGATGGGTGTACCATGGTGTACCTAGTAGCGATTTTCAGACAAATCCAGGGTTTGAATGACTTGCCAACTGCACCTCGTACATCTGTGCCACTAAAGGCCATTGCCGACAACGCCTCAAAACCACCTGCCGCTGAAAGGCATCCGCAAGGCATGGGTCGAATCCGATACCAAACCAAGGTTTCCTACCCCATATGCGAACCGTGGTGCTGGAATTTGTCAACATTTGCCCGAACAAAATCACCCAGTTTTGTAGGTAAATATACCATACATGGAGCATATGGGTATCAGATTATCATTTTTTCGGGGAGAATGTTAAGCCATCAATCTATTTCTTGAATGATTCTGGTCCTCAATGACAGGTTTTTATGACTGATTCACCTGAGCCAAATCAAGCCAGGTTCAGATGCACGAGGAAAGGCCAGGCTCCATCACTTCATCTTACTTCATCTGAGGCTCACCACATTGGGGACACCCCGAAGGAAAAATGCAGGAATCACAACTCCAAATCCATGGCTACTGTTGAATGCCCAAAGAGACTTGAATTTCAATGTATATTGATCATACATGATCAATGTTCGCTGACTACCCTGCAGTGGCCCTGTTTCTGCAGAATAGTAGACATACCCCACCATAAGTTGGAAACCACTATGCCACTATGCCCATTTTGCGGGGTTTCCAATTCATGGTGGTACCCCTAGTTATCATCCATTTTAGATTGGGATTTTCCATGAAATAAACATGTTTGAAACCATCCATTTTGATCCATTTTGGTGTAATTACCATAATTTTAGGAAACCCCCATATAGTCACTTGAATTAAGTGGAACTGCACCCCAACCTGTAAGGTGCTCAAACAGGTGTCATCCATTGCGGCCAGGGAGTTCTTCTCGCTGGCGATCCCTGTCGAGCCAAGTTGGCGCAATGTCTTCTTGGAGTACCAACAGATCCACACATGTTGTGATGTATCGTATTGAACCAAATGATAATATGGGGAATCATTAATTCGGAATCATATCCATATATTGTTCTTTGAGCATCAAAAGTTTGGTATGGCGTCACCGATATTTGACCTCACACATTGGCAAACATCTGCAGCACCGCAATCATCCAGCTACAACCGCAAAAAAATGGGCGCTGGAAGCCAGCAGAATAGGTCATGCCACCGTCAATTTGAGCTGTGGAAATCTGTGGTAACCCATGGTAACCCGAAGCCGGAAGGGGAAGCAGCCCGTGGCCCACTTGGCTCTAGAGTTTTGGAAGTTGCAAGTATTGACATGAAAAATCAGCACCGCTTTCAACGCTTCAGTTTCTAACATGTTTCCTTGGTGAGTATTTCGATCTGAGTTTCTAGGCTACCCCCAAATGTCAATTCGTTTTGTTGCGGCAACCTTTCACCCACTTTTCATGGCAACTTTTTGGGGTAGCCCATTTTCCAACACACCCATTTTCCGACACACCCCATCCTGCAGTCACAGTATCTTGGCAAAGCCGAATCGCCTCGTGCGCACCACCGGTTGCGTACCACCGGGCTCTTCCCAAACGACCATTTGGTTGTGTACCAACGGGGGTGCAAATCCACCTCGAAGTGGGAATATAAGTATATTTAGAATTATTTAGAGGGGTTGTATCCCAACTTATTGTGGTTACAACCCTAGTTAAACCCATGAAGCCCAACTGCACCCCGAAGTATGGGGACACGACCAAATGATACAACCATGCTGCTGCTAATTTATTGCCCGTCTTGGGGAGTTCTTCCCCGTGGAGGTTGAATTTTATCCATGAACATTAATCATTAATCTTGCACACCTTGAATGTTCCCCCCTCGCCGGAATAATGACCGGCAAATATCGTTGGAATCTTAACAAAGAAGGCAATCACTTTGGTAATGATGACCAGTCAAGTTGAAATTTGATGAGCCAAATAAGACGCATCAAAGGTTAAAGACGAAAACTGTTAGTTTCACAGAATACAAACCATTGCCCTCTGAAATTTGACTATCAACCCTACAAAATGGATTTGAAAATTGTTTCCAAGGATTCTACTAAATATATTATATACATACATAATATGATAATATACAATAATACAAAATGTGTTGGAGGCTGCAGGCTGCTGGTGTGAAGAGTTTTCCGTGCAATGAACTGTAGGTAGGATGAAATGCAGGAACCTCCAGTAGCCCCAGTAAAAGTCAATACAGCCAAGGGGCACTCCCAGTTGCTACCAATATCTACAAATATTACTGCCAAATAGTTTCCAATCTCCTTGCCAAATATGATTATCAAATATTATCAAATATGAGTGCCAAATGTTATTGCCAAAAATAACCAATTAGACAGCTTGGGCAAATTGTAAAGATCATCCCCCCAACAGACCTTCTAATCCCCGACCAATTGGCCATTTGGGGACGGTTGGAAACCACTCGTTGAGTGGGACGATCGTAACATCTCGCAACCATCATGTCTGGAAAGGTCGACTGCACATACATACAGTCTGGCAATCAAACAATGCTTTGCCGGAAATTTCACATTTACAGATGGTTGTCAAATGGAAATACATTCATTTGGTTTTGAAGTTTTGAAAGTTGGGTAGCCCTATATCCACTGGTTGTCCAGGACATCAGAGGTGAGTAGCCAGCAGATTTATGGTGAATCATGTTTACTGTTGGAAAAACAATCGTAAACCATCCCAACATTTACCATAAATGGAAATAAATGCTCGGTATATGCCGGTATACACAATCAAATTTTGGATGAATTATGATTGTTTTACCAATAGAAGAAATGACGACCTTCCGGATCCTTCCGGTAGTTTAACAACGATTTTGCAACCTGGCAGGTTTGATTACCAGAATGTATCCTTAAAGCAGGAACATCTCAGGTCTCCCGATGTTTCTCATTTGCAAATGACATCACCGGCACCTCGTCTCTTCGGCCGCAACGCTCCAAGGCTACTGCATGAAGCGCACGCACCAACCTGGGTCAGGATCGATGGCGCGGCGGCCTCTATACCCACAAGAACCTTCATTACCGTGGAAAAATCGTCCCTTGATGCGAATTTTTACTATAGTAAATTCTGCATTGTATTCGATTGACATTAATTTTGATTTTTGCATATTGATCAACTGCTATATATATATATATGTATATTACTAAAACAAACATATTATATCACATGAAATTCTAAATCTGTTTATATACACGGTATTAAATTGTACGAGTATCATGCTATATCAAGTTATTTTGTGTTGTTTGTTTGTATATCAAACAAACATTAAGATATGTTATATTACTTGAAGGAAGATTATATCACGTACCAAATGATATTATATTACCTCGCGTCGTCTTATGTTACATTGTATCATACTGTTTAACTTGTCTTATATTGTTTTAGTTTATCTCAGTAAGTATATATATATATACGTATTTGCTCACACATATTTTTTACATATACCTGTGCGTCTTAGGCTTATGTCAGACTTAAATACTGTAAAAAAGTTCTGCCATCTGGGAGGCGTTTTGTCATACTTGCAAAAAATACATAAATATAGAACAGACGCAATACACAAAATAGATAGTACATTTAGATATATATATATATAATACAAATAGTATTGATAATAAAACATGTATTTTAAAAAATATATCGCTTTTCCAAGCTGCAAAACCCGAACAGAACGAATGACAGTTCGATCTCCGCAAGTCAGACTGAACCATTGAGTGAAACCTGCAAACTAGACTTGGGAGGCCATGCCACCAAGGAAGAATGCCGAGCACCAATGACACATGCTAAAGAGGCACCGTTCTTTCCTAGTTCATGCTGCTCCCAATATGCAGCTGCTTCTTCTGCTTCCTGCTCAGACAGAATAGCAGCAACTGGTTTGTCAGCAGGAGGATCCCCTTGACGAAGCTTGGAGAGGACCGCAGGACCTTTCATCAACAAAGCAAGTGGCCAGTCCTCACTCCGAAGAGAATACTCCTTCAGGGGTTGCATGTCACTGGCCTTATCGGTGAGTCAAGATTGATCTCATTCCAACTTGGGCCTTTTCTTGAAGCTTGGCAACTTTGGCTGGCTTGGGCGACCTGTCCTCACCAGAATCCAAAAGCAAATGCCCACCCTCTGTTGCTCGCACTAAAGCACTGAGCTTGTTCAAAAGTGCCCGGCCAGAATATGGGCGCTGAAGCACTGATAGGCGACAGAATTCAGCAGCGCGGTGTCGCCGCTGTTGCTCAATGCGTTGCGCATGCGCAGCAGGAGAGAAGGCTCGGCGGCCTGCAGGGCGGGACCAAGGCACTAAGCTGGGGTTGGGGACTACATTTTGATTCTGGTGGGATCGGTTATAATCTTCAAACACAGCCTGACGGTAGCGCCGCTCCAAAAGTCGGAACCAGGAACCATGACGATCAGCGGCCTTGGTTTCAACTTCATCCTCGCAAAAACCATGTTGATGGCACAACCCAACCCGCATGTCAGGCAAAGATTTAAGGACTGCCGAAATGTGACCCCGTGCAGAAGACGCAGCACGCTGGAAATTACCTACTTCTATGGTATACCCCTTCCAAAGGTTTTAGAGTAGGTGTCAATGTGTCCTAACCAGCGCATCTGCTCCTGCGCTATGGCAGCACTAATGGGGGGTATGCCTAATTTTGCTCCAAGGTCGTGATGATTAATGCCCTGGTCCCGCATGCGAGACAACCTGGTGTTGCACACATAGCGAATAGCCGTGTTCATAACTGACTGGAAGCGATTTATGTTCTTTTGGGTGGTGGCCCGGGTTTTACAGGAGAACGCAAGGGGGCTATACACAAAAGTCATGAGAGTGAGTCGTGTGTGCTTGAGGGCTGGTAGGATTTGAGACCAGCACTTCATGCCACGAAGAACATTCCAAGACCCACAAGACACACATCTGTTTCCTGGCCATAGGCATGTCGTTCTCTTTTACCTTCATGCTCATGGGACCCCCACTGCGAAACTGCTTGTGCAAAACAATCCATGCCGGACAGACCCACGTGATCGCTCTCGTGCAATTCTTGTTTTTTCCGTGCAAGGGGGTGTCATCAGCAAAGATCGTGGTTTCGACCTGGGTGTGTTGGCACGGTCTTTGGTCATTCTTACGAGTCCAGTTGGAATCAAGTTGCATTTCTGGCTTCCATCGCCAGGGCTACCACAACAAAGGCCACGGTGTTGGGCGTTGGCGCGGCGTTTCATGGTGGCAAACTTGACAATGACATTATACAGCACATTCCATGCCCAGGGTGACGTGCCGTCACCTTCTCCAAAGCCTCGGGCTGGCGAATAGGGAGTGCTGAGGGACGCTCTTCCCCTAGCAGACCAAACATCATCTGGGCGCACCTAGGGAGACAGACCACTTGAAGAGAAGGAACGCCTGAACAAATAAATGAAAGCGAGAACAAAACACACCACTGAAGAATGTAGCGGAAAAACTGTCAAAAATGCATCACTAGTGAAAAACACAACGCGGAAACCAGAATTACTTTTCGAAGCGGGGGCGTCATCAGCTGACAACAAAAAAACGCGAAGGCGAATGCGGCCCACTCCTTTTGGATTCAAGTTTCCACTTTGGGTGGTTTTTCATTTGAATAAAAGCTAAGCTGATTTGAGGCCGAGATTCTTGCCTGGAACAGGCTGAGCGTCTAGCAGACTGGTTTCAAAGCACTCTGACCAAATCGACCAAGCACTGTCAACTTTTTTGGTGGAGCACGCTTCAAGAAAAGCAGGAGAAAATTCATCCCATTCTGGGCGATGCTGGAGAGCTTCGGTCCGCACGGTGCCCGAGCCGGTGCACATTTGGGAGCTGTGGTTTTGCTACAAAGCCATCCGTGATGGTAGCTCACCTGACAGAAACGCGAGGACATGTTCTTCTGCGTGGTCATCACCGCCGGCAAAAGCACGCCAGCAAAGGCAGAATGAAAGGCAAATGGCGGCGTGTCATGAACATGATGGTTCAAATCACCCAAGGCCAACACTGGCGTCTTCTCGTGACAAGCAACACTGAGAAACATATCTTCAAGCGACAGTGACAGCCAAGTTTGCCCCCAGTCGGCTTTGGTTGGGCCAAGTAGTAGGCCCGTGTTCTTCACCTCGCATCCCGAGCTACCATACTCCTCATCTTCACAAAGCCATCCCTGACTCACCCAATTTCCCTTCCCGCTTCCAGCCCGTCGCGAAGCGACTAGAATATTTACTGTAGTAACTAAATTGGCCCTACATTTAACACTACATAAATATATACAAATAAATATACACACTGCATTTTGCTAGTTACATCTTTTGTTCTAGTAAAAACCAAGTTCTTACTACAGCAATTTTGCAAATACTAAATGTTGCATTGTATTTAATTTACACTAAATCTGCGTTATTATGATAGTTGATATCAACTGCCTTACAACATATTCTATTATTTTTATTTTATTATATACACATTACTTTGGATTAATATATTTACTATATCGCATGAAATGCTGAATCAGTTTATACTGTATTACATTGAAAATATGTTATATTACATGATTTGGGATTATACCATGTCTAAAATGATACTATACTACGTCGTGTCGTCTTTGTGTCACATTGTATCATATTGTGTTTAACTTGTCTTCTGCTATTTTAGTTTAGTATCGGTAAGTATCTATATGTGTGTGTTTGTGCACACCTTGTTTGACTACATAGATTTATCATGTATACGTGTGCGTCTTATTCCTATGTCAGACTTAAATACTATAAAGAGTTTTTCCATCGGGAAGGCATTGTTTGTCATAATGTAAAAAATGATACATAATTAAAAATATATCATATCATATGTATTATAATATGCCTAATATAAAGCAATAAATTATTATATATATATATTGACTTATGATAAGTCATACAGAATATGTAAACACAGGAGGATTGTACTCAAAACAAGGAAGTGGAAGCATTCGCCGTTTCGTCGTTTTACAGATTGCCCGACAACGGAAACACAAGTTGAAAAGACGACTTGAAGGGTTTTTGCAGTGGCAACATTGCAAGACAAACTATATATATATAACTATATACCCTTTGGTAATTTGTTACATAGCTATTGAAAATGGCCATAGAAATAGTTGATTTTCCCATTAGCAATTGTGATTTTCCATAGCAAACTGTTAGTTTGCCAGAGGGTAGACACCATTTTGTGCCAAGGTGGGACCTTGCAGACTCGCCTTTCATGAGAGGATGGGCGGGTGTTTTTCAGTTCCAATACTAAAACCAAAAAACATTTCTGAGAAAAACTCCCAAAATGATTGTTCGATGGTTGTATGAATGCAACTGTAACTGCCAAGCATGAATACTATATCACATACATCTAGTCTAATAGGTGTATTCAGACCTTTCGCGAACCCTTCGCCGCCCTTTCGCGGTCTTTCGCCACTGCAGCAAAAACACACATCCATATCTGCAGATGTCACTCGGATACTAAAAGTCTTGCATGGGTTTTAGAACGGCTCCCATATGGGTATACATGTCGACTTTAGGGCCTTTCGACCCTGTACTGGGACTGCGACTAGACAACCAAATACGCACCAAACCCTTGTGACCTTTTCTGGTGGGGATGATTGACTAAGGGTTGGTTCGATGCAAAAAAAAACGGGCTTCAACTGGTTCAACAATGAAAATTTGAGACGTTCACCAGTGAAAATGAGAAGTCCACATACCCTCTGGTAAGCCAACATTGCTATTGAAAATTGTCTTTACAGATGACTTACCACAAAAAAAAGCTGATTTTTCATAGTTATGTTAGTTTACTGGAGGGTAGGTCATACTTCACCCCAAATGCTGTTACTTCATGGCATCTGGGGTAGGCATGTTGTCCTGGACTGTAACCAACCAAAGGGGCGTAACATGGCGTAACCAGAAGACACAAGGGGGGTTCAACGCACTCTTGCCTTGGAGCTCACACCCCACAAATGATTCAGAAACGAAGAGAATGCCGCAAATTGTTGGGATATATGAACAACTAGCAATTCTCAACCATATGGGGGGTTATAATCAAAACAAAGTTTGCCCGATACCTTACTAAAACTAGAAATAAATAGATTAAGTCACATGCATGGGCGAGGGTGAAAGTTCAGAAACCAGATTCAGGGGCAGGAATGGCCAAAGCCGGCCAGTCGCTAGACTCAACTTTGAACCGTTCCCTAACTTTCACATCAGGATTATCGCAATCCCAATCACGGCGAGGTATCATCTAAGCGACGCACAAAAAAATTAAAGCCACTAAAGCAACAAGACCTGCACCTCACAACGCCGTGCATCCCCCCAAATGAAAGTCAAAGTCCACTGGCCCCAAAACCAGCCATTCCAATCTTCCAGGAGGAAATCAGAACATCGAAGTCAATTTGACAATGAGGCAATACAACGTTTTAATTCTCACCAAGTTTCATTTGAAATATCTCAGGAGGGTTTTTTGTTCAAGGTGCACCACCAATTTACAAATGGGGCACCCACAAGCCCACAACATTTGTCGATTTATGATAAAACCAACCATTTTCTTGGGTGATCATATCCAGCCATAACTTAGGCCATACCCAATGCTGGACAAGGCCAAACCATGACAGTCCTTGACCCAGCCATGACGAAGCCAAGTCACGCATGGCTGGGCGACTTCTGCAAGAAGCCACTGCAGAGTTTACAAGCCTCGGCGTCTGCGAAATGCTGTGGAATCATGGCCAACTTTGGCTGCTGTCCATCTAGAGGCTGTATCATGAGATGTACGCCAAGAAAACAACTGCATGTATATAAGAACAGGCATTTTTGGATTTACTCTTAAGATATCAGATGTGTTCGAATATCATAGATTCGGATAAATTAATATAAATTATACATCGCTATACATCACTATACATCGTAATATCGTTCTACATGTCTGGATTTTTGCCCCGGCCCTGGATCAAATGCAAGCGCGACCTCTCACGCAACATTTTCGTGCACCTCAGTATCCTTCAACTCACAAGGGGCAAGCACCTAGCAAATTCGCCCAGAACACATCTGGAGAGACCCAAACGTGTTGAACATGGGCTCAGGATTCACCAAGTTCCTTTGCCCCTGGCTCATCCATCATATTCACCCTCTTCCTCATCGAACTCACCCTCTTCTTCAGCAGTGGCATCCTGGTACTGCTGGTACTCAGAGACCAAATCGTTCATGTTGGACTCCGCCTCAGTGAACTCCATCTCGTCCATACCCTCACCGGTGTACCAGTGCAAGAAAGCCTTTCGGCGGAACATGGCAGTGAAGTACTCTGCCACCCTCTTGAACATCTCCTGAATCGCAGTGGAGTTACCCGCAAACGCCACTGCCATCTTGAGACCCTTTGGTGGGATGTCGCACACGGATGCCTTGATGTTGTTGGGGATCCACTCAACAAAGTAGGAAGAGTTCTTGTTCTGAACGTTCAACATTTGCTCGTCAACCTCCTTGGTGGACATGCGGCCTCGGAACAGGGCGGCTGCCGTCAAGTAGCGGCCATGACGAGGATCAGCAGCGCACATCATGTTCTTGGCATCGAACATCCTTGTGATGCCGAATAACTTAAAAACTTCTTGGAACTAAGATGTGACTAAGGCTTAAAGGGACAATGCGAGTTTGAGAAACCATGGGAAACCAGGGGAAACATGTTGTCAACAGAAAAACAGAAAGACTTTCAAAGCCACATGTTCTGACATGTTTAACAACTGAGCATCTGCTGGGTCAGCTCGGGCACGGTCAATGCACGATACTGCTGAGAACCACGGGAGGTCAATGGTGCAAAGCCAGTCATGAAGAAGTGCAAACGTGGGAATGGCACAAGGTTCACTGCAATCTTGCGCAAGTCGCAGTTCAGCTGTCCTGGGAAACGCAAGCAGCAGGTCACACCACTCATAGCAGCAGACACCAAGTGGTTCAGGTCACCGTATGTTGGTGTGGTCAGCTTCAAAGTGCGGAAGCAAATATCGTACAATGCTTCGTTGTCAAGCAGGAAGGACTCATCCGAGTTCTCCACCAACTGATGAAAGCTCAAGACCGCCTTGGTCAAATCACTCATTGTTTCATGATCAAAGAGTAAAATTGGGAGAGAAACTGGGACCAGCGGTGCTAGCAGCTAGCACAAGGTTGGAACCAAAGTATCTTCAGCAGGGCTTTTGGCAGATCCCATCTGAACCTTTGAACACCTTTGAACGTATCTTGCATGGATGCATGTGTTTATCTCATAGAAATTGTGTGGATTGGAGTTGCTCCTGCCCTGCAGGCTTGTCAAAACACACAAACAAACGAAACAACTTACGTACCATTGTCACAGCTTCTCCTAAGCAAAACCAGAGATGCGTTGTATGGCTCCACCACCGTGTCCGACACCTTTGGTGAAGGAATCACGGAGAATGTTTCCATGATACGGTCTGGGTACTCTTCTCGCACCTTGGAAATCAAGAGTGTTCCCATGCCTGCACCAGTGCCTCCACCAAGGGAATGGCAAAGCTGAAATCCCTGAAGGCAATCACAACCTTCGGCCTCCTTGCGAACGACATCAAGCACGGAGTCGATCAACTCAGCTCCCTCAGTGTAGTGACCTTTAGCCCAGTTGTTTCCTGCTCCAGTTTGGCCGAAGACAAAGTTGTCTGGACGGAACAGCTGGCCGAAAGGTCCGGCGCGAACACTGTCCATAGTTCCTGCAATCAGGAAGTTGTTCTCAAGGGGATACTACATTGAAAGCAATTACAAGGATATCTTCTATCCAACAAATTACGTAAAACAACGTCAAACATTCAAAAAATGCATAAAAAAATCAAAAACTGCGATTTTGTGCATGCCTATGAATGCTTGTCAGTCGGCAAGTGCTGCTATAATTTAATGAACAAACAACCTCATCAATCTAGACCAACCTAGTACTCTCGTTGTTTCACCCATCAATCCTGGCTCAAGATCCATCAAGACGGCACGAGGCACATAGCGCCCACCAGTTGCTTCGTTGAAATATACATTGATGCGTTCCTCAAATAACATCAGATCATATCAGATCTGCCCCAATACTCTTTCCCCGGTCTACTTATTGTTGCTTCAAAGATTGCGAAGTTGCTTGATCTTTTGTTTTTTCAAGTGCAAGACATGGAGTGACATCAACAAATAAACACTGCCAACCCATGATCAAAAAGCCTTTGTTTCCATCGATTTGTATGGATGCCCACAAGTCACGAAGGCGCATACAAGCAATGGTATCGTGAAAGCCTTCATCAGAAGAATAACGAAATTACATACCAAAATCTTCCTATTCACAAAAAAAGAAGGATAGAAAGTCTATGTCTGTCATCTTGCCACCGAGATTCAAGCTGCAAGTCGGAGTCACCATGGTATGTTCCGGTTGGGTCAATGCCGTGTTCATCTGCAATGACCTCCCAGAACTTTGCACCGATCTGGTTGCCGCACTGCCCTCCCTGAACGTGCACGAGCTCACGCATGGCTGCTGTTGGAAGCAAGAAGAACGGTCACAAACTGCTTCGAGAGTAGCTGGAGGGCTTCAAGACAAACGAAAAGCCCCAGTTCTGCTAGACTGTATGTTCGAATCTCTTGGACATACTTTCCAGCTTTAACTCTTTCGCTGCTTAAGTCAACCTACGATCTCGTTCTTCCCTAACTGGGATTAATAGGCCCATCTGATGGGCTACTGCCCTGTTTCATGACAAGATGCAGTCAATATACATTGAATGCCACTGAAATTGTTCCCACTGAAACTGTTGAGGAATGTGCTCCTTCAAAACACCAGCCAGCACACCTACATGACCTACATATCACATCGTAAAACCTTGCCTCAAGCCTGTCAAATTCAAATCCGTGCCTCCTATCCGGCACAAAAACACTGAGCCAAATTCCTCAAGCATCATTTTCGTGCACCTCAGTATCCTTTGACTCACAAGGGGCAAGCACCTAGCAAATTCGCCCAGAACACATCTGGAGAGACCCAAACGTGTTGAACATGGGCTCAGGATTCACCAAGTTCCTTTGCCCCTGGCTCATCCATCATATTCACCCTCTTCCTCATCGAACTCACCCTCTTCTTCAGCAGTGGCATCCTGGTACTGCTGGTACTCAGAGACCAAATCGTTCATGTTGGACTCGGCCTCAGTGAACTCCATCTCGTCCATACCCTCACCGGTGTACCAGTGCAAGAAAGCCTTTCGGCGGAACATGGCAGTGAAGTACTCTGCCACCCTCTTGAACATCTCCTGAATCGCAGTGGAGTTACCCGCAAACGCCACTGCCATCTTGAGACCCTTTGGTGGGATGTCGCACACGGATGCCTTGATGTTGTTGGGGATCCACTCAACAAAGTAGGAAGAGTTCTTGTTCTGAACGTTCAACATTTGCTCGTCAACCTCCTTGGTGGACATGCGGCCTCGGAACAGGGCGGCTGCCGTCAAGTAGCGGCCATGACGAGGATCAGCAGCGCACATCATGTTCTTGGCATCGAACATCCTTGTGATGCCGAATAACTTAAAAACTTCTTGGAACTAAGATGTGACTAAGGCTTAAAGGGACAATGCGGGTTTTGGAAACCATGGGAAACCAGGGGAAACATGTTGTCAACAGAAAAACAGAAAGACTTTCAAAGCCACATGTTCTGACATGTTTAACAACTGAGCATCTGCTGGGTCAGCTCGGGCACGGTCAATGCACGATACTGCTGAGAACCACGGGAGGTCAATGGTGCAAAGCCAGTCATGAAGAAGTGCAAACGTGGGAATGGCACAAGGTTCACTGCAATCTTGCGCAAGTCGCAGTTCAGCTGTCCTGGGAAACGCAAGCAGCAGGTCACACCACTCATAGCAGCAGACACCAAGTGGTTCAGGTCACCGTATGTTGGTGTGGTCAGCTTCAAAGTGCGGAAGCAAATATCGTACAATGCTTCGTTGTCAAGCAGGAAGGACTCATCCGAGTTCTCCACCAACTGATGAAAGCTCAAGACCGCCTTGGTCAAATCACTCATTGTTTCATGATCAAAGAGTAAAATTGGGAGAGAAACTGGGACCAGCGGTGCTAGCAGCTAGCACAAGGTTGGAACCAAAGTATCTTCAGCAGGGCTTTTGGCAGATCCCATCTGAACCTTTGAACACCTTTGAACGTATCTTGCATGGATGCATGTGTTTATCTCATAGAAATTGTGTGGATTGGAGTTGCTCCTGCCCTGCAGGCTTGTCAAAACACACAAACAAACGAAACAACTTACGTACCATTGTCACAGCTTCTCCTAAGCAAAACCAGAGATGCGTTGTATGGCTCCACCACCGTGTCCGACACCTTTGGTGAAGGAATCACGGAGAATGTTTCCATGATACGGTCTGGGTACTCTTCTCGCACCTTGGAAATCAAGAGTGTTCCCATGCCTGCACCAGTGCCTCCACCAAGGGAATGGCAAAGCTGAAATCCCTGAAGGCAATCACAACCTTCGGCCTCCTTGCGAACGACATCAAGCACGGAGTCGATCAACTCAGCTCCCTCAGTGTAGTGACCTTTAGCCCAGTTGTTTCCTGCTCCAGTTTGGCCGAAGACAAAGTTGTCTGGACGGAACAGCTGGCCGAAAGGTCCGGCGCGAACACTGTCCATAGTTCCTGCAATCAGGAAGTTGTTCTCAAGGGGATACTACATTGAAAGCAATTACAAGGATATCTTCTATCCAACAAATTACGTAAAACAACGTCAAACATTCAAAAAATGCATAAAAAAATCAAAAACTGCGATTTTGTGCATGCCTATGAATGCTTGTCAGTCGGCAAGTGCTGCTATAATTTAATGAACAAACAACCTCATCAATCTAGACCAACCTAGTACTCTCGTTGTTTCACCCATCAATCCTGGCTCAAGATCCATCAAGACGGCACGAGGCACATAGCGCCCACCAGTTGCTTCGTTGAAATATACATTGATGCGTTCCTCAAATAACATCAGATCATATCAGATCTGCCCCAATACTCTTTCCCCGGTCTACTTATTGTTGCTTCAAAGATTGCGAAGTTGCTTGATCTTTTGTTTTTTCAAGTGCAAGACATGGAGTGACATCAACAAATAGATACTGCCAACCCATGATCAAAAAGCCTTTGTTTCCATCGATTTGTATGGATGCCCCCCAAGTCACGAAGGCATATCATGGAGCATTCCAAGGAACCACAATTACAAGAGCATACAAGCAATGGTATCGTGAAAGCCTTCATCAGAAGAACAACCAAATTACATACCTTCCTGTTCACAAAAAAAGCTAAGGATAGAAAGTCTATGTCTGTCATCTTGCCACCGAGATTCAAGCTGCAAGTCGGAGTCACCATGGTATGTTCCGGTTGGGTCAATGCCGTGTTCATCTGCAATGACCTCCCAGAACTTTGCACCGATCTGGTTGCCGCACTGTCCTCCCTGAACGTGCACGAGCTCACGCATGGCTGCTGTTGGAAGCAAGAAGAACGGTCACAAACTGCTTCGAGAGTAGCTGGAGGGCTTCAAGACAAACGAAAAGCCCCAGTTCTGGTAGACTGTATGTTCGAATCTCTTGGACATACTTTCCAGCTTTAACTCTTTCGCTGCTTAAGTCAACCTACGATCTCGTTCTTCCCTAACTGGGATTGATGGGCCCATCTCCATCTGATGGACTACTGCCCTGTTTCATGGCAAAACGCAGTCAATATACATTGAATGCCACTGAAATTGTTCCCACTGAAATTGTTGAGGAATGTGCTCCTTCAAAACACCAGCCAGCACACCTACATGACCTACATATCACATCGTAAAACCTTGCCTCAAACCTGTCAAATTCAAATCCGTGCCTCCTATCCGGCACAAAAACACTGAGCCAAATTCCTCAAGCATCATTTTCGTGCACCTCAGTATCCTTTGACTCACAAGGGGCAAGCACCTAGCAAATTCGCCCGGAACACATCTGGAGAGACTCAAACGTGTTGAACATGGGCTCAGGATTCACCAAGTTCCTTTGCCCCTGGCTCATCCATCATATTCACCCTCTTCCTCATCGAACTCACCCTCTTCTTCAGCAGTGGCATCCTGGTACTGCTGGTACTCAGAGACCAAATCGTTCATGTTGGACTCGGCCTCAGTGAACTCCATCTCGTCCATACCCTCACCAGTGTACCAGTGCAAGAAAGCCTTTCGGCGGAACATGGCAGTGAAGTACTCTGCCACCCTCTTGAACATCTCCTGAATCGCAGTGGAGTTGCCCGCAAATGCAACTGCCATCTTGAGACCCTTCGGTGGGATGTCGCACACGGATGCCTTGATGTTGTTGGGGATCCACTCAACAAAGTAGGAAGAGTTCTTGTTCTGAACGTTCAACATTTGCTCGTCAACCTCCTTGGTGGACATGCGGCCTCGGAACAGGGCGGCTGCCGTCAAGTAGCGGCCGTGACGAGGATCAGCAGCGCACATCATGTTCTTGGCGTCGAACATCCTTGTGATGCCGAATAACTTAAAAACTTCTTGGAACTAAGATGTGACTAAGGCTTAAAGGGACAATGCGAGTTTTGGGAAACCAGGGGAGACATGTTGTCAACAGAAGGACTTTCAAAGCCACATGTTCTGACATGTTTAACAACTGAGCATCTGCTGGGTCAGCTCGGGCACGGTCAGTGCACGATACTGCTGAGAACCACGGGAAGTCAATGGTGCAAAGCCAGTCATGAAGAAGTGCAAACGTGGGAATGGCACAAGGTTCACTGCAATCTTGCGCAAGTCGCAGTTCAGCTGTCCTGGGAAACGCAAGCAGCAGGTCACACCACTCATAGCAGCAGACACCAAGTGGTTCAGGTCACCGTATGTTGGTGTGGTCAGCTTCAAAGTGCGGAAGCAAATATCGTACAATGCTTCGTTGTCAAGCAGGAAGGACTCATCCGAGTTCTCCACCAACTGATGAAAGCTCAAGACCGCCTTGGTCAAATCACTCATTGTTTCATGATCAAAGAGTAAAATTGGGAGAGAAACTGGGACCAGCGGTGCTAGCAGCTAGCACAAGGTTGGAAACCAAAGTATCTTCAGCAGGGCTTTTCGGCAGATCCCTGCTGCACCTTTGCACACTTTTGAACGTATCTTGCATGGATGCATGTGTTTATCTCATAGAAATTGTGTGGATTGGAGTTGCTCCTGCCCTGCAGGATTGTCAAAACACACAAACAAACGAAACAACTTACGTACCATTGTCACAGCTTCTCCTAAGCAAAACCAGAGATGCGTTGTATGGCTCCACCACCGTGTCCGACACCTTTGGTGAAGGAATCACGGAGAATGTTTCCATGATACGGTCTGGGTACTCTTCTCGCACCTTGGAAATCAAGAGTGTTCCCATGCCTGCACCAGTGCCTCCACCAAGGGAATGGCAAAGCTGAAATCCCTGAAGGCAATCACAACCTTCGGCCTCCTTGCGAACGACATCAAGCACGGAGTCGATCAACTCAGCTCCCTCAGTGTAGTGACCTTTAGCCCAGTTGTTTCCTGCTCCAGTTTGGCCGAAGACAAAGTTGTCTGGACGGAACAGCTGGCCGAAAGGTCCGGCACGAACACTGTCCATAGTTCCTGCAATCAGGAAGTTGTTCTCAAGGGGATACTACATTGAAAGCAATTACAAGGATACCTTCTAGCAGAATCAAAAAATGCGTAAGACAATGTTAAACGTTCAAAAAATGCATAAAACATTCAAGAACTGCGATTTTGTGAATGCCTATGAATGCTTGTCAGTCGGCAAGTGCTGCTATAATTTAATGAACAAACATGAACAAAAACAACCTCATCAATCTAGACCAACCTAGTACTCTCGTTGTTTCACCCATCAATCCTGGCTCAAGATCCATCAAGACGGCACGAGGCACATAGCGCCCACCAGTTGCTTCGTTGAAATATACATTGATGCGTTCCTCAAAAAACATCAGATCATATCAGATCTGCCCCAATACTCTTTCCCCGGTCTACTTATTGCTTCAAAGATTGCGAAGTTGCTTGATCTTTTGTTTCCTATTCACAAAAAAAACGAAGGATAGAAAATCTATGTCTGTCATCTTGCCACCGAGATTCAAGCTGCAAGTCGGAGTCACCATGGTATGTTCCGGTTGGGTCAATGCCGTGTTCATCTGCAATGACCTCCCAGAACTTTGCACCGATCTGGTTGCCGCACTGTCCTCCCTGAACGTGCACGAGCTCACGCATGGCTGCTGTTGGAAGCAAGAAGAACGGTCACAAACTGCTTCGAGAGTAGCTGGAGGGCTTCAAGACAAACGGCCCCAGTTCTGCTAGACTGTATGTTCGAATCTCTTGGACATACTTTCCAGCTTTAACTCTTTCGCTGCTTAAGTCAACCTACGATCTCGTTCTTCCCTAAATGGGATTGATAGGCCCATCTGATGGGCTACTGCCCTGTTTCATGGCAAAATGCAGTCAATATACATTGCATGCCACTGAAATTGTTCCCACTGAAATTGTTGAGGAATGTGCTCCTTCAAAACACCAGCCAGCACACCTACATGACCTACATATCACATCGTAAAACCTTGCCTCAAGCCTGTCAAATTCAAATCCGTGCCTCCTATCCGGCACAAAACACTGAGCCAAATTCCTCAAGCATCATTTTCGTGCATCTCAGTATCCTTTGACTCACAAGGGGCAAGCACCTAGCAAATTCGCCCGGAACACATCTGGAGAGACCCAAACGTGTTGAACATGGGCTCAGGATTCACCAAGTTCCTTTGCCCCTGGCTCATCCATCATATTCACCCTCTTCCTCATCGAACTCACCCTCTTCTTCAGCAGTGGCATCCTGGTACTGCTGGTACTCAGAGACCAAATCGTTCATGTTGGACTCGGCCTCAGTGAACTCCATCTCGTCCATACCCTCACCAGTGTACCAGTGCAAGAAAGCCTTTCGGCGGAACATGGCAGTGAAGTACTCTGCCACCCTCTTGAACATCTCCTGAATCGCAGTGGAGTTACCCGCAAACGCCACTGCCATCTTGAGACCCTTTGGTGGGATGTCGCACACGGATGCCTTGATGTTGTTGGGGATCCACTCAACAAAGTAGGAAGAGTTCTTGTTCTGAACGTTCAACATTTGCTCGTCAACCTCCTTGGTGGACATGCGGCCTCGGAACAGGGCGGCTGCCGTCAAGTAGCGGCCATGACGAGGATCAGCCGCGCACATCATGTTCTTGGCATCGAACATCCTTGTGATGCCGAATAACTTGAAAACTTCTTGGAACTAAGATGTGACTAAGGCTTAAAGGGACAATGCGAGTTTTGGAAACCATGGGAAACCAGGGGAAACATGTTGTCAACAGAAAAACAGAAAGACTTTCAAAGCCACATGTTCTGACATGTTTAACAACTGAGCATCTGCTGGGTCAGCTCGGGCACGGTCAGTGCACGATACTGCTGAGAACCACGGGAGGTCAATGGTACAAAGCCAGTCATGAAGAAGTGCAAACGTGGGAATGGCACAAGGTTCACTGCAATCTTGCGCAAGTCGCAGTTCAGCTGTCCTGGGAAACGCAAGCAGCAGGTCACACCACTCATAGCAGCAGACACCAAGTGGTTCAGGTCACCGTATGTTGGTGTGGTCAGCTTCAAAGTGCGGAAGCAAATATCGTACAATGCTTCGTTGTCAAGCAGGAAGGACTCATCCGAGTTCTCCACCAACTGATGAAAGCTCAAGACCGCCTTGGTCAAGTCATATCAAATCACTATTTTTTTCAAAAGCCGTCCATGATCAAACAGTTAAATTTGGGAGAAATTCATACTTGGAGCAAATGGTGCCATCACAAGCTTAGAACCAAAGTACCTTCAATACGGCTTTTCGGCAGATCCCTGCTGCACCTTTGAATGTCTTTGAACGTATCTTGCGTGGATGCATGTGTCTCTCATAGAAATTGTGTGGATTGGAGTTGCTCCTGCCCTGCAGGCTTGTCAAAACACATAAACAAACGCAAGCAAGTTAAATACCATGTCACAGCTTCTCCTAAGCAAAACCAGAGATGCGTTGTATGGTTCCACCACCGTGTCCGACACCTTTGGTGAAGGAATCACGGAGAATGTTTCCATGATACGGTCTGGGTACTCTTCTCGCACCTTGGAAATCAAGAGTGTTCCCATGCCTGCACCAGTGCCTCCACCAAGGGAATGGCAAAGCTGAAATCCCTGAAGGCAATCACAACCTTCGGCCTCCTTGCGAACGACATCAAGCACGGAGTCAATCAACTCAGCTCCCTCAGTGTAGTGACCTTTAGCCCAGTTGTTTCCTGCTCCAGTTTGGCCGAAGACAAAGTTGTCTGGACGGAACAGCTGGCCGAAAGGTCCGGCACGAACACTGTCCATAGTTCCTGCAATCAGGATGTTGTTCCCAAGTGGATATTACATTGGAAGCGACTTTACAAGGATACCTTCCAGAACTTCTAGCATCTTCTAGCAAAATCCCCAACAAATTTTCATAGGGCATTCACGGACTGCGATTTTATGAATGCCTTGCAATCGATATTTCAAGGTTAGTGCTGCTATAATTTAACGAACGAACTCATCAATCTAGAATCTAGACCTATCTAGTACCCCCTTTTTTGACACATCAATCCTGGCTCAAGATCCATCAAGACGGCACGAGGCACATAGCGCCCACCAGTTGCTTCGTTGAAATATACATTGATGCGCTCCTCAAATAACATCATGTTTGCCCCAATACTCTTCCCCCAGTCTACCTACTTGTTCAAAGATTGCGAAGTTGCCTGATCTTTTGCTCTTCATTTCAAGTGCAAGACATGGAATGACATCAACAAATAGACACTGCCAACCAATACAAGAAACACAATCATATCAAAATTCATGCGAAAAAAGTATAGAATAATTAGAACGTCTATGTCTGCCATCTTGCCACCGAGATTCAAGCTGCAAGTCGGAGTCACCATGGTATGTTCCGGTTGGGTCAATGCCGTGTTCATCCGCAATGACCTCCCAGAACTTTGCACCGATCTGGTTGCCGCACTGTCCTCCCTGAACGTGCACGAGCTCACGCATGGCTGCTGTTGGAAGCAAGAAGAACGGTCACAGACTGCTTCGAGAGTAGCTGGAGGGCTTCAAGACAAACGGCACTTCTCAGTTCTGCTAGACTCCAAGTATCCCCAAGTGAAGAAGTGAATTTCTGAGTGAATGTTCCTTTTGAATCTCTTGGACCTACTTTCCAGCTTTAACTCTTTCGCTGCTTAAGTCAACCTACGATCTCGTCCCCTAAATGTGATAGGCCCATGTGATGGGCCCCTGTTTCACAGCAAACACGGTCAAATCATCAGCCAGCACACCTACATACTTATTACACCATGAAACCTTAGCTCAAACATGCTCAAACCTATCAAGTTCATCCAGAACTGAGCTGGATGTCTCATACATCATTTTCATGCATCTCTCGGTATGCTTCAAGTCTCTTTCTTGAAAGCACCAAGGGCTAGCTAGCAAATTCGCCCAAATCCTGTCTGGAGAGATTCAAACATATTGAAAGTGGGCTCAGGATTCACCGAGTTTCAACTGGCTCATCCATCATATTCACCCTCTTCCTCATTAAACTCACCCTCCTCTTCAGCAGTGGCATCCTGGTACTGCTGGTACTCAGAGACCAAATCGTTCAAGTGAACTCCATCTCGTCCATACCCTCACCAGTGTACCAGTGCAAGAAAGCCTTTCGGCGGAACATGGCAGTGAAGTACTCTGCCACCCTCTTGAACATCTCCTGAATCGCAGTGGAGTTGCCCGCAAATGCAACTGCCATCTTGAGACCCTTCGGTGGGATGTCGCACACGGATGCCTTGATGTTGTTGGGGATCCACTCAACAAAGTAGGAAGAGTTCTTGTTCTGAACGTTCAACATTTGCTCGTCAACCTCCTTGGTGGACATGCGGCCTCGGAACAGGGCGGCTGCCGTCAAGTAGCGGCCGTGACGAGGATCAGCAGCGCACATCATGTTCTTGGCGTCGAACATCCTTGTGATGCCGAATAACTTAAAAACTTCTTGGAACTAAGATGTGACTAAGGCTTAAAGGGACAATGCGAGTTTTGGGAAACCAGGGGAGACATGTTGTCAACAGAAGGACTTTCAAAGCCACATGTTCTGACATGTTTAACAACTGAGCATCTGCTGGGTCAGCTCGGGCACGGTCAGTGCACGATACTGCTGAGAACCACGGGAAGTCAATGGTGCAAAGCCAGTCATGAAGAAGTGCAAACGTGGGAATGGCACAAGGTTCACTGCAATCTTGCGCAAGTCGCAGTTCAGCTGTCCTGGGAAACGCAAGCAGCAGGTCACACCACTCATAGCAGCAGACACCAAGTGGTTCAGGTCGCCGTATGTTGGTGTGGTCAGCTTCAAAGTGCGGAAGCAAATATCGTACAATGCTTCGTTGTCAAGCAGGAAGGACTCATCCGAGTTCTCCACCAACTGATGAAAGCTCAAGACCGCCTTGGTCGGTTCACGTTTGAGGCATGTCCACAGCAAGGTATAAGGAAACATACTGAATGGGAGCATGTGTGGGCATTCGTTTCACTTCATCTCCATTAGACCCTCAGTTCGTCAAGTCATGTCAAATCACTATTTTTTTCAAAAGCCGTCCATGATCAAACAGTTAAATTTGGGAGAAATTCATAATTGGAACAAATGGTGCCATCACAAGCTTAGAACCAAAGTACCTTCAACACGGCTTTTCGGCAGATCCCTGCTGCACCTTTGAACGTCTTTGAACGTATCTTGCGTGGATGCATGTGTGTCTCTCATAGAAATTGTGTGGATTGGAGTTGCTCCTGCCCTGCAGGCTTGTCAAAACACATAAACAAACGCAAGCAAGTTAAATACCATGTCACAGCTTCTCCTAAGCAAAACCAGAGATGCGTTGTATGGTTCCACCACCGTGTCCGACACCTTTGGTGAAGGAATCACGGAGAATGTTTCCATGATACGGTCTGGGTACTCTTCTCGCACCTTGGAAATCAAGAGTGTTCCCATGCCTGCACCAGTGCCTCCACCAAGGGAATGGCAAAGCTGAAATCCCTGAAGGCAATCACAACCTTCGGCCTCCTTGCGAACGACATCAAGCACGGAGTCGATCAACTCAGCTCCCTCAGTGTAGTGACCTTTAGCCCAGTTGTTTCCTGCTCCAGTTTGGCCGAAGACAAAGTTGTCTGGACGGAACAGCTGGCCGAAAGGTCCGGCGCGAACACTGTCCATAGTTCCTGCAGTCAGTATGTTCTCAGGGATATACTACATCGAAAGCAACTTTACAAGGTTCCCTTGCAGCAAAGTCCCAAAAGCTCATCAACAGGAATTCAAGGATTGCAATTCTATGAAAAAAATACCAGTCCATATCTCAAGGTTGG
>CAMXCT020003369.1:530805-538305 GCA_947184155.2 Cladocopium goreaui | reverse complement strand
TGAGTGAGTGAGTGAGTGAGTGAGTGAGTGAGTGAGTGAGTGAGTGAGTGATTGTGAGTGTGAGTGTGAGTGTGAGTGAGTGTGAGTGAGTGAGTGTGAGTGAGTGAGTGATTGAGTGAGTGAGTGATAGTGGAGTGTGAGTGTGAGTGTGAGGTGAGTGTGAGTGTGAGTGTGAGTGAGTGTTGAGTGTGAGTGGGTTGAGTGGGAGTGTGAGTGTGAGTGTGAGTGTGAGTGTGAGTGTGGGGTGAGTGTGAGTGTGAGTGTGAGTGTGAGTGGGAAGGTGAGTGAGTGACGTGAGTGTGTGAGTGAGTGAGGAGGTCTGAGTGAGAGTGAGAGTGAGAGTGAGAGTGAGAGTGAGAGTGAGAGTTGAGAGTTGAGAGTGAGAGTGAGAGTGAGAGTGAGAGTGAGAGTGAGAGTGAGAGTGAGACTGAGTGAGTGAGAGTGAGTGAGTGAGTGAGTGAGTGTGTGTGTGTGAGTGTGTGAGTGAGTGAGTGAGTGAGTGAGTGTGAGTGTGAGTGTGAGTGTGAGTGTGTGTGAGTGAGTGAGTGTGAGTGTGAGTGAGTGTGAGTGAGTGAGTGTGAGTGTGAGTGTGAGTGTGAGTGTGAGGTGAGTGAGTGAGTGTGTGAGTGAGTGAGTGTGTGAGTGAGTGTGAGTGAGTGAGTGTGAGTGAGTGAGTGAGTGTGTGCCCGAGGGACGCCAGGGTGTACATCCGACCCCTTGGCGGTGCACATTGTCCCACGCCTGCCACGCAAAATGCACATGAGTGTGTGAGTGAGTGAGAGTGAGTGAGTGTGAGTGTGAGTGAGTGTGTGTGAGTGAGTGTGAGTGTGAGGTGAGTGAGTGAGTGAGTGAGGGTGTGAGTGAGTGAGTGAGTGAGTGAGTGAGTGAGTGAGTGAGTGAGTGAGTGAGTGAGTGAGTGAGTGAGTGAGTCTGAGTGAGAGTGAGTGTGTGAGTGAGTGAGTGAGTGTGTGAGTGAGTGAGTGAGTGTGAGTGAGTGAGTGTGAGTGTGAGGTGAGTAAGTGAGTGTGTGAGTGAGTGAGTGTGTGAGTGTGTGTGAGTGAGTGAGTGGGAGTGTGTGAGTGAGTGTGTGTGAGTGAGTGAGTGTGTGAGTGTGTGTGAGTGAGTGAGTGTGAGTGTGTGAGTGAGTGTGTGTGAGGTGAGGTGAGTGAGTGAGTGTGTGAGTGAGTGAGTAAGTGAGTGTGAGTGAGTGTGAGTGAGTGAGTGTGTGTGTGAGTGAGGAGGAGGACGGGCGGGCGGCGGGCGGACGGGCGGAGGCGGCGGATACAGAACTAAAAACAAAAACCCCACACGTCAATGTGGGGAACAACCTCATCAATCTAGACCAACCTAGTACTCTCATTGTTTCACCCATCAATCCTGGCTCAAGATCCATCAAGACGGCACGAGGCACATAGCGCCCACCAGTTGCTTCGTTGAAATATACATTGATGCGCTCCTCAAATAACATCATGTTTGCACCAGTACTCTTTCCGCAAACGACTTGTTGTTGAAAGATTGATTTAATTATCAAGTGCTAGAGTTCAAGCCTCATGAAACCAATATTCAATAGACACTAACAACTGCCAACCCATGATCTGCAAAAGCCTTTGTTTCCGTCCATCTGAATGGATGACCCCCACGTCACTAAGGCATATCATGGCACATCCCAAGGATCTACAATTGCAAGAGCATACAATAGCAATGGTATCGTGAAAGCTTTCATCGTAAGAATATGTTATAAGTTACAAATTATAAGAACCAAATTCAAACAACAAAAAAAGAATGCCAAGGATAGAAAGTCTGTAATCATCTGTCATCCTGCCACCGAGATTCAAGCTGCAAGTCGGAGTCACCATGGTATGTTCCGGTTGGGTCAATGCCGTGTTCATCTGCAATGACCTCCCAGAACTTTGCACCGATCTGGTTGCCGCACTGTCCTCCCTGAACGTGCACGAGCTCACGCATGGCTTCTGTTGCAAGCGAGAAGAACGGTCACAGACTGCTATGAGGATAGCTGGAGGGCTTCAAAACAAAGGGAACCTCTCAGTTCTGCGAGACTCCACCAAGTGAAGGAGTGAGCACACTCTATGAATCTGATCTACTTCCCTGCTTCAACTACTTCATTCCGCCTAGCCACTCCTTTTTCAAATACAATCTAGATTCACTTTTATCTGATGTCCCTTTTCAGAGTGTTGCGCTGGAAACAAATTGCTAGTAGCCTGCTGCAACAAGAACACTGAGCTGGATAATTCACACGTCGTTTTCATGCATCTCGGTTTGCCTCAAGTCTCTTTCTTGAAAGCACCAAGGATCAAGGGGCTAGCAAATTCGCCCAGAACACGTCTAGAGAAACTTGAACATGTTGAAAGTGGGCTCAGGATTCACCGAGTTTCAACTGGCTCATCCATCATATTCACCCGCTTCCTCATCAAACTCACCCTCCTCTTCAGCAGTGGCATCCTGGTACTGCTGGTACTCAGAGACCAAATCGTTCATGTTGGACTCGGCCTCAGTGAACTCCATCTCATCCATACCCTCACCAGTGTACCAGTGCAAGAAAGCCTTTCGGCGGAACATGGCGGTGAAGTACTCTGCCACCCTCTTGAACATCTCCTGAATCGCAGTGGAGTTGCCCGCAAATGCAACTGCCATCTTGAGACCCTTTGGTGGGATGTCGCACACGGATGCCTTGATGTTGTTGGGGATCCACTCAACAAAGTAGGAAGAGTTCTTGTTCTGAACGTTCAACATTTGCTCGTCAACCTCCTTGGTGGACATGCGGCCTCGGAACAGGGCGGCTGCCGTCAAGTAGCGGCCGTGACGAGGATCAGCAGCGCACATCATGTTCTTGGCGTCGAACATCCTTGTGATGCCGAATAACTTGAAAACTTCTTGGGACTAAGAAACTATGCGGGTTTGGGATTGTTTGGGAGGGAAACAAGGGGAAAAATGTTGTCAACGGAAAGACTTTCAAAGCCACATGTTCTCACATATTTAACAACTGAGCATCTGCTGGGTCAGCTCGGGCACGGTCAGTGCACGATACTGCTGAGAACCACGGGAGGTCAATGGTGCAAAGCCAGTCATGAAGAAGTGCAAACGTGGGAATGGCACAAGGTTCACTGCAATCTTGCGCAAGTCGCAGTTCAGCTGTCCTGGGAAACGCAAGCAGCAGGTCACACCACTCATAGCAGCAGACACCAAGTGGTTCAGGTCGCCGTATGTTGGTGTGGTCAGCTTCAAAGTGCGGAAGCAAATATCGTACAATGCTTCGTTGTCAAGCAGGAAGGACTCATCCGAGTTCTCCACCAACTGATGAAAGCTCAAGACCGCCTTGGTCGGTTCACGTTTGAGGCATGTCCACAGCAAGGTATAAGGAAACATACTGAATGGGAGCGTGTGTGGGCATTCGTTTCACTTCATCTCCATTAGACCCTCAATTCGGACAAGCCGTGCGTTTCACGGCTGATACATGTTTCAGTTCAAAAACGTCTTGAAAGTTGAGCTATTTCGTCTCATTCAAACTGTCTGGATGTTTGATTGTTGCAAAATGTGAAAGACTGCTCTGCCACCCAAAACAAGTTGTACCATGCTGTATACTGTGTCACAGCTTCTCCTAAGCAAAACCAGAGATGCGTTGTATGGCTCCACCACCGTGTCCGACACCTTTGGTGAAGGAATCACGGAGAATGTTTCCATGATACGGTCTGGGTACTCTTCTCGCACCTTGGAAATCAAGAGTGTTCCCATGCCTGCACCAGTGCCTCCACCAAGGGAATGGCACAGCTGAAATCCCTGAAGGCAATCACAACCTTCGGCCTCCTTGCGAACGACATCAAGCACGGAGTCGATCAACTCAGCTCCCTCAGTGTAGTGACCTTTAGCCCAGTTGTTTCCTGCTCCAGTTTGGCCGAAGACAAAGTTGTCTGGACGGAACAGCTGGCCAAAAGGTCCGGCACGAACACTGTCCATAGTTCCTGCAGTCAGGATGTTGCTCCCAGGGGTATACTAAGTTGAAAGCAACTTTACAAGGTTACCTTGCAGCAAAGTCCCAAAAGCTCATCAACAGGAATTCAACGATTGCAATTCTATGGAAAACTACTAGTTGATATTTCAAGGTTTGTGTTGCTATCAACAAAATTATCAATCATGTTGTTTTACCCATCAATCCTGGCTCGAGATCCATCAAGACGGCACGAGGCACATAGCGCCCACCAGTTGCTTCGTTGAAATATACATTGATTCGCTCCTCAGGCAACATCAGGTCTGCCCCAATCAATACTCTTTCCCAATCAACTTTTTCAATGATTGAAGTTATATGATCTTATGCTGGTCAAGTGCAAGACATTGAGCGACATGAAACAAATAGACACTGTCAACCCATGATCTACAAAATCCATCCTCAGCGTGTGGGCAAGCCCTGCACAGAAACTAACAAGTTATTGTTTGTGTGTCAATGAAAACAAGCAAAGAAAGGATCCAAAGACACCTATATGTTGTTCTATTCATATATCATATACTGTAATATACATATATATATATATGTATATATATATGTAAGAGGATATCAGTGTACTTACTATTACTTTATATCTCTATACATATATATATATAGATATCTTTAAATATACTGTCATAAGTAGTACAGTATACCTGTATGTAGCATCCCAATTATAACAAAATTACTTTACTTCGCGTGATCCCCACCATGACATTTATACATTTTCTTACTGGCAAATCTTCTGGCATTCTATCTGACATATCTTCTGAGATTCTATTTGGCATTCTATCTGGCATATCTTCTGGCATATGTTCTGGCAAATCTTCTGGCATTCTATCTGGCAAATATTCTGGCATTCTATCTGACATATCTTCTGGCATTCTATCTCGCATTCTATCTGGCATATCTTCTGGCATATATTCTGACATATCTTCTCATTCTATCTGGCATTCTATCTGGCATATCTTCTGGCATATCTATCTGGCATATCTTCTGGCATATTTTCTGGCATTCTATCTGGCAAATCTTCTGGCATTCTATCTGGCATTCTATCTGGCAAATCTTCTGGGATTCTATCTGGCATATTTTGTGGCATTCTATCTGACATTTTATCTGGCATTCTATTGGGCATACCTTCTGGCATGCTATCTGGCATATCTTGTGGCATTCTATCTGGTATATCTTCTGGCATTCTATCTGGCATATCTTCCGGCATATCTTCTGACATTCTATCTGACATCTTTTCTCACATTCTTCCCGTTGAGGTCCGGCAGTGCCCACTGCGATCTGGAAGTCGCGGTTGAGGTCCGGCAGTGCCCACTGCGATCTGGAAGTCGTGGTTGAGGTCCGGCAGTGCCCACTGCGATCTGGAAGTCGCGGTTGAGGTCCGGCAGTGCCCACTGCGACCTGGAAGTCGCGGTTGAGGTCCGGCACTGCCCACTGGGATCTGGAGCTCGCGGTGGAGGTCCGGCAGTGCCCACTGGGATCTGGAGCTCGCGGTGGAGGTCCGGCTGTGCCCACTGGGATCTGGACTGCGAGGAGGAGGCGGCGGGTGAGGAGGCGGAGGAGGCGGAGGTGGAGGCGGGGGAGGCGGAGGCGGAGGAGGAGGAGGAGAACAGCTCTGATAAAATCTAACAACCCTCACCTGGCAGGTGGGGAATAATACAAACATAGCATCCTTCTTTGCCCGCTGCATCGACACCGAGGTTCAAGCTGCAAGTCGGAGTCACCATGGTATGTTCCGGTTGGGTCAATGCCGTGCTCATCCGCAATGACCTCCCAGAACTTTGCACCGATCTGGTTGCCGCACTGTCCTCCCTGAACGTGCACGAGCTCACGCATGGCTTCTGTTCCAAGCGAGAAGAACGGTCACTGACTGCTATGAGGATAGCTGGAGGGCTTCAAAACAAAGGGAACCTCTCAGTTCTGCGAGACTCCGAAACCACAATCGAACGTTCCCTACTCGTTTCCTGAATATTCTGAGAGTACCTGATTTCCTGCTTCGAATGCCAGGCTACCTAAGAACTTATGATTCAAAATACTGATTCTTTCTATGTTTCATGCCAAAGTGCAACAAAAATCAATTGAAGCCTCAATTTATTGTTGGAGAATGTTAAACATAGATCAATTCCGACGGCTATCCCACCCTTTCAAATATGGTCCACATTTGGGATGATCAGGTAGAAACCTACCTTTGGTGATCTTTGTTGGTTTCTGAAAAATCTTCCAACTTGTCCCCATTATCTCGCCAATTACTGTAGATATATATATAATAATATTATATAATCTCCCACTATACGATACTACTGTATATCTATATCCCCTTAGTTTTTCCACTCCATGAAATTCGCATGGCTACCCCTGGCACAAATGGCCCATGTCTAAATAGCGGATCTTCCAGCACGCCATGTTTGATTGCCAGATGGTAAATTGCCTTTTTTTGGAATGATGCCCCCTTATCATTATGGGATTTTATGGGTATGTCATGGTATGTCATACCACAACTGTGCATAAAACCACTGGTTGTATCATCATGTTCGCCATCTATTGGGGGAAAGACATTTTCAGACCCTGCACCACAGTCTCCAAGTCATCATTTTCATGCATCTCGGATCATCTCGGTTTGCCTCAAGTCTCTTTCTTGAAAGCACCAAGGATCAAGGGGCTAGCAAATTCGCCCAGAACACGTCTAGAGAAACTTGAACATGTTGAAAGTGGGCTCAGGATTCACCGAGTTTCAACTGGCTCATCCATCATATTCACCCTCTTCCTCATCAAACTCACCCTCCTCTTCAGCAGTGGCATCCTGGTACTGCTGGTACTCAGAGACCAAATCGTTCATGTTGGACTCGGCCTCAGTGAACTCCATCTCATCCATACCCTCACCAGTGTACCAGTGCAAGAAAGCCTTTCGGCGGAACATGGCAGTGAAGTACTCTGCCACCCTCTTGAACATCTCCTGAATCGCAGTGGAGTTGCCCGCAAATGCAACTGCCATCTTGAGACCCTTTGGTGGGATGTCGCACACGGATGCCTTGATGTTGTTTGGGATCCACTCAACAAAGTAGGAAGAGTTCTTGTTCTGAACGTTCAACATTTGTTCGTCAACCTCCTTGGTGGACATGCGGCCTCGGAACAGGGCGGCTGCCGTCAAGTAGCGGCCGTGACGAGGATCAGCAGCGCACATCATGTTCTTGGCGTCGAACATCCTTGTGATGCCCAATGACTTAAAAACTTCTTGGGACTAAGATGGACTAAGGCTTAAGGCTTAAAGGGACAATGCGGGTTTGGGAAACCATGGGAAACCAGGGGAAAAATGTTGTCAACACAAAGACTTTCAAAGCCACATGTTCTCACATGTTTAACAACTGAGCATCTGCTGGGTCAGCTCGGGCACGGTCAGTGCACGATACTGCTGAGAACCACGGGAGGTCAATGGTGCAAAGCCAGTCATGAAGAAGTGCAAACGTGGGAATGGCACAAGGTTCACTGCAATCTTG
>CAMXCT020003369.1:438305-525805 GCA_947184155.2 Cladocopium goreaui | reverse complement strand
CCCGACGTTTTTGTACTGTCCGTGGTCCAGTGCATCATAAATGCCCTTGAGCTTTCCGGACCTGGGACGATCTACTGGAGGCAGGTAGGATAGAACTATGGAGGCAGGTGTACTGTGCGTATGGATGGTTTCTATCTGCCAAAAAATGGTGGTTAATGATGATTAATAGTGATTAATGATGGTTAATGATGGTTAATAATCTGGTTGGTGGTATACCTACCCCTCTGAAAATTGGGATGATGAAATTCCCAATATACGGAAAAATAAAAAATGTTCCAAACCACCAATCAGATATGTATGTATATATATATATGTATAATGCGTTTGCTTGTCATATATACATTACATATTGTATAATATTGTATAATTACATGTGGTTGGGTTGTCTCAAAATTTGGAATCACATGTGGTCTATATACCATACTGTTCTCTCTTAAACTTGCAATTGCTTTGGGCAAGCCAAATCATGGAAGATCACTCGCAAATGTTGGGGTATTTCCCGAATACGTGTATCGGTACATGTATATTTACATAAAGATGTACGATGTATATTTATGCTACTTATATCTATGCTAATTATACGTGAATTCATAGGTACACACTGATACACTGTATGTTCTATGTATATGCATTGCATTACACATATTACACATACATCATACTAATTCATGACATATGCATATCATATTTATCATGGCCGTGATTCCAAATAAGTTGAGCATCTGGCTGTGGGGAAAATACTGAAAATCAGCCTTGGATCCTTGGATCCTTGGGGATGATTTTGCTGGGGAAAATCCCATAAAAATTTATGGCGGAATGGGGCATGTTGAGATCTCATTGGGGCGAAATACCGAGAGGCTGTTTGCGCTTGCGCCATTCCATTTTCATGTGCATGTCTGTCAAGATGGAATCTGGCTTCGCTTTTCAAGCTATTGCGGATATCATCAAGATGGGTCATCACATGTTTAACATTTTCTGGTTGGTGGTTTCAACCCCTCTGAAAAATATGCTCGTCAGTTGGGATGATTATTCCCAATATATGGAAAAAATAAAATGCATGTTCCAAACCACCAAGCAGTTTTTCCCCACCTGCCAGGTGAGGGTTGTTAGATTTTATCAGAGCGCATGCCCGCCTCCTCCTCCTCCTCCGCCTCCTCCTCCTCCTCCTCCTCGACTAGCTGTCCTCCTCGCCCTCCTCCTCGCCTCCGCCTCTTCCACCTCCACTTCCGCCTTGCCAACCTTGCCAACTCGTCACCAAGCTCTTCGCCAACTTCCCAGCTCAGTGCGCACTGCTGGACGTCAACCTGCGAGCTGCCCAGCTCAGTGTGCACCGCTGGACCTCAACCTGCGAGCTGCCCAGCTCAGTCAGCTCAGTGTGCACCGCTGGACCTCAACCTGCGAGCTGCCCAGCTCAGTGTGCACCGCTGGACCTCAACCGGGGACCTGCCCAGCTCAGTGTGCACCGCTGGACGTCAACCTCAGTGCCCAGCTCAGTGTGCACCGCTGGACCTCAACCTGGGCTGAGCCAGTGTGCACCGCTGGACCTCAACCTGCTGCCCAGCTCAGTGTGCACCGCTGGACCTCAACAGCCCCAGCTCAGTGTGCGCCGCTGGAGACCTGCCCAGCTCAGTGTGCACCGCTGGACCTCAACCGGGGACCTGCCCAGCTCAGTGTGCACCGCTGGACCTCAGCCAGATAGAATGCCAGAAGATATGCCAGAAGATTTGCCAGATAGAATACCAGATAGAATGCCAGAAGGTATGCCAGATAGAATGCCAGATAAAATGTCAGATAGAATGCCACAAGATATGCCAGATAGAATCCCAGAAGATTTGCCAGATAATATGCCAGAAGATATGCCAGATAGAATGCCAGATAGAATGCCAGAAGATATGCCAGAACATATGCTAGAAGATATGCCAGATAGAATGCCAGAAGATATGCCAGAACATATGCTAGAAGATATGCCAGAAGATATGCCAGAAGATATGCCAGATAGAATGTCAGATAGAATGCCAGAAGATATGTCAGATAGAATGCCAGAAGATATGCCAGATAGAATGCCAGAAGATTTGCCAGATAGAATGCCAGAAGATATGTCAGATAGAATGCCAGAAGATTTGCCAGTAAGAAAATGTATAAATGTCATGGTGGGGATCACACGAAGTACAGTAATTTAAATGTCCCCATTGAACATCACCCAACCATTAGGTATATGGTCTATAATGGCTACTTTTTTCGGTGATGTCCAATATACCCAAAATGGGACAGGCAAACCAACCCCTGTTTAACCACAATGCGAATCAAGGTACATCAGATCGCCAGCGACCAAAAAGCGGTGTGTTTTGCCGTTGGCGAGCCACGATTTCCAGTTTCAATATCCATATCCCAATCATAATTCCATATAGCGACAGTTAAACAGTTTTTAAGGTAGGTTTTAAAAACGGTGTTTACCATCATAAATCAATATAAATCACCTGTAGCTATTTCTTCCTATTTCTGTAGGCCATGGCTTCTTTGCAAAAGTGTGACAAATAACCAGAGGGTCATATCATGTCATATCTTCACTCAGGTAGCCTGGTCTCCACTGAGATCCCCTACATCAGTCCACGCTCCAAAAAGCTGTTCCCATGAGCGATGGCAGGCGATGGCACCGTGGTAAATTCGTATGTGGGTAAAACAATGCCATGAATTCTTACCACCCATGACTGGAATGGCATTCTATAATTACCACCTATCATGGTGTTTTCCCTGCGGGATGGTAAACATGACAGCCAGTTTTACCCACATTGGTAGTATAGCTATGTAGAGCTCACTAGTCACTGGATTCCCCCAAATCGAAGCTCCAGTGAGGGCGCAGTGAGGTCACGACCTACCGTCTGACTGGGTGTTTTTCCAACCATCAGTAAAAATGGTGATTTTGGGGGACGGACTTTGTTATTGGGCACATCAAAAACTCCCAAAAAATAGACACCTAATATCGTTTAATGTCATATCATGGGGATGATGATAATCCGGGCCGGGCCACCAAGGGGCACCAACGGGCACCAAGGGGCACCATATCAGACAAAGCTGGCTATCATAAGTTTCATAACTGAAAATGATTACCCGGCCTGGTAAACATACAAAAAGCTATTGAAAATGGCCCAGTCGAAATAGTTGATTTTCCCATTAAGAGTGGTGATTTTCCATAGCAAACTGTTAGTTTACCAGAGGGTAGCTGGTAGCCCGTCTTGACATTGCCTTTGATCAAGAAATTTTCTGGGAATTCGTCCGGAATGTGGCACAAAAATATAGGGGGTTTCTTCCACTTTAGTCCAAACGGGAATCCCCAGTCGTCACCATAGGTTTCAATTAGTTTCAATACTAAATATGGTCAACTTTGGATGATTTGGGGCCTTGGGGGTATCCCCATTTTAGGCTGGAAAACCTCCACAACACGCCATAACATGCGTAACACGCTGATCTCGAGCTAAGGCAGCTGAGAGGAAAAACATCAAAAATCTTCTGAATCTCTTCACTCTTTTCACTCAGTTGGGGATGAATGTGGGAAAGCCAAGAATAAACCTAAATGTTGGGCATGGTTTAGGCTTTATGGATCTTTATGGTTGAGTTTACCTCATGATTTGCCATCTCAGGAGACCATTGGGTGTTGACCCAAATCCATTGCTGCAGGCCATGATCAGTATGGATATGAACGCTGTGGACAATGAAGGCTTGGATTTGATGAAGATGGGAAGATGGCCGAAAAAATGAATGCCCCCAAGGGTGGAATAACAAAGGTAGAAACTCAGGTGTCATCAGCGAATCCGGAAAGATTGACATCCGGAAAGACTGACGGCGACAATGGTCATGGATAAAGAAAAGATGATTCAACAGACAAATCCCTAATGCAAGAAAAACTTGATGGCTAGCTAGGCATCAAATCTTTCCGCATCCAAAATACCACAAATTAATCATACTTAAGCCCAATGAACCATGTTTACCTCACCTTCCATCGGATTCAGCAAGAAATTCATGCGTTTCTTAAGCGCCGCCATGCTTTCCTTTGGGGGGGTGTTCAAGGGCTGAATCCGGGAAGGGATTCCAGTTTGCCCTTAGCGGGCTCTGAAATTGGCTTAAAAATATTTAACGAACTTCCCAACGAAGCAACATTTCACCACTTTTCTGATGTTGAAATGATGTTCACAGTATCATTGGTAATCAATTTTGACCACATTTCTATGGGGGTTCCATAAATGGAGGTACCATAGCTGGCCTGGTTTACAATGGAACATCCGGAAAACAGAAAAAAACGATACCGTGCGCGAGCGTAGCCAAGCCCCGCCTGGCAAGGCGCCTTTTTGCAACGGCGTAGTTCGAGTGCTCTCTTTTTCTAGGAGATGTCAGGAGATGTTTGAAGAAAGGATCCTAATGGATCTTAACAACTGGTAGTTTTTTTCATATACGTATGATATGTGGATGTGTATAGTTGTATGCATCCATAACTGATGTTGGAGTAATGTTTATCGTACTCTGGCTGAAACATGAGAATTCCTCAACTTCTTAAATGTCGTTTTGGGAGGTTTATGGTGCTGTCTGTAGTGAAGTCGCTACAATTCACCCAGATCTTGTTAAGTGCAGAATCGAGGTGTCCTCAAGTCTCCGGTGGCACCACTTGAAGTGGTAACCCAGACATGGCACCCTGCCACAATCATGTGGCAGGTGGGTATGGGTCAAGTCTTTTTTGGGGTGCTGAATAAAAAGAGCTTGTTTCGATTGCGAAAATGACCCTGATCTGTCATGCTGCCCTATCCTCCCACATTGTCTACTTGCCGCCCCAATCTGTGTTTGGTAATCATTACAAACCCAGTATTTGTTGCTTCAAAACCCCAATTTGGATAAAATGAGTGTGTTTTGCATATTAAGATATGACAGTTCCGTTGTGGGTTTTTCCATGCCCACCCTCCACCCTAAGCTTTCAGCTCTTTTGTCTGGGCGGAGTCTGCAGCATGTTGGACCTGCTGCGCTTCCAGTTTGGGGTCCTGGTGCCATCAGCCTTGCTCAGTTGCAGCATGTCAGCTGCCATCAGCTGCGCAGGCCTGACACCCTCCACCTCGAATTAATATCCAAGGTGTGGGTGGGTGGGAAATTTTGATCCCTGGGAGCTCGGCATTTGGGCCATCACTCCGGCAGGACCCACCCTCCACCCTAATTAAACCTTTACTACACTGTCATGCAGTTTGCAGGCAAACTTTCACGACAGTTCCGTTGTGGGTTTTTCCATGCCCACCCTCCACCCTAAGCTTTCAGCTCTTTTGTCTGGGCGGAGTCTGCAGCATGTTGGACCTGCTGCGCTTCCAGTTTGGGGTCCTGGTGCCATCAGCCTTGCTCAGTTGCAGCATGTCAGCTGCCATCAGCTGCGCAGGCCTGACACCCTCCTTGACCTCGTCGCGCAGCTTTGCCATGGTCGAACACTTCCTGCATCTTGTGGACGAAAACCCAGGGTTCGTGACGAAGGCCACGTGTGTTGAGGCTTTTGCGAATGCCCACCCGCATGCCGACGTCCACTGGAACATGGGGATGCTCCAATCGGCATTCTCCACCAGATGCAGTGGACCGTTGCCACCCCTTTCTGTGGACCTCACCCATAGCGAGTTTGCTTTGGGTCTGACCAGCGGGCAAGGAGCTTCTTCAACTTGTGCACGCTGCCTAGCCGGGGTTCTGTCTCCAGCTTCTTGCGTCTCCTTCTGCACCATCGGTCGTTGTATTTCAGGGGCTTTGAGGCCTCTGTTTGCCGGTGTGGATTCCAGCGCTTCCTCCGCGTACACCAACACGACCGACGACTTCCACCTGCCCAAGTAGGCCAGGTCTCTGATGGACATGCCCCGCCGCACGTACGCCATAGCTCCAGTGCGTCTGGCCGAGTGGCCGGCCACATCCACCTTGAACAGCTCCTTCCAACTGTCCACCATTTCCTTCTTTGTCGGCGTCGAGCCCTTGTTGTTCAGGAACATCCCGCAGTTACCATCGCCTGCAGCAAGTTGGCCTCGAAGTTGTCTCAGCTTGACCAGGAGGGACCAGGCACACCCCCTCCAACAGGGTGATTCCCCGCAGCACTGTAGCGTCCTGGCCACTCCGAGGCCCTGTTGGTCCGCCTTGGACTGCGGAATATACAGCCTCACGGTCCTTTTGACCATGTCCCATGAGACATGCTCCCATTTGACTCGTGAGAGCTCGATCTCCCGGAGCATCCAAGCCACGCCCCAGGCAAAAGCCAACGTGGCCAGCGGCACTTTGTGGCCTCCCCTTAAACTCCAGGCCGTCCATGGTATAGATTCCAGCGTCACCTCTCACAGGGCCTCTGTTCCTTGTGAGCGACTTCTTGCACAGCGCTAGCACCCTCATCAGCCAGGCTTCGATGGGGTGACCTGCCTCCACGTGCATCAGCTTCAGCTCGTTGAGATACTGGTCCCCAGAAGCCAGTTCAGCTGCCTTTAATGCCGCTGCTACGCCTTCTACCCCCCCTTTTGTTAGGGGGAAGACTGGGAGCCGCCCCATAACCATCTCGGCCAACTTGAGCACCTCCTGTCTCCGCGACCTTTTGACCGCGGTGGTACTTTTGGCCCAAAAGTTCTTTGTGAGGCCCTCCACAGCCTTCCTGAGGTCCGAACTGTTGCTTGCTATTTCGAAGGCCTTTTCCATAGAGCCTTTTCTTCTGCCATCTACCCTGGGAGCACCTTCAGCCCGTCCATGACCCTCGCTGCTCCCTTCCGTCTCCTGCTCTCTAGGTCTGTTACTCGATTCCTTGACCCCTTCCCACTTCATGGGGTCCACGTTAACAGCCCCTGTCATCGTCCAACTGGACAACTTGGGTGCACCGCAGGTGGCCTTGAGGCCTCTCTCCCCATATCCAACATGATCGGCCTTGCCCTGCATGCCATGGCTTTGACGAGATCTGGGCTGCCTTTGTGAGTTGGGTATGTGCAGCGCCTTTCTGGTGTTGTTGACCTTTGCTTTGGCCACAGGTCCCCCTCTCGGCCTCCTGCTGCCACCGGCGAGGTTTGGGTGGAGCGAGAAGGCTTCCCCACACATGTACCGCAGCAAGGGCATGTCTGATCTTCCCACGCCCGGCTTCCCTCCATTGCTCTGCGCGTGGCCTGTAGTGTCAGGCAGAGCTTGCAGCAGCCCTTGCATAGGGCCATTAGAAGGCCCATCCAACCCACCAGCACGAAAAGGAGCGCCCATGGCCAGTCGTTGTCGGCCGTGGCAGGTAGCGACTCCGTAGCTACCAACTCCATGTTGCTGGATTTCCCAAATGGCTGCGGACATGCAAGCTTGATGCCTAAACCTGATACAAATTCTTGACCATCTATCTCAGCAGCTATCACTGGTGACCAGACAACGTCCGCAGCTGTGAAGCCATGCTCCATTTTGCCAGCTGCAGGTCTGTCACAAGCTCTCGAAAGCTTGCAAGATGGTCTCAGATTTGGCACCCCACATCTGGGGGGCAACGCCGGGGGGCGGCACTTGGGAACGCCGCCTGGCCTCCCCTTCGAATTTCTGAATCTTGACTCCTCGCAACGCCCATGGCACTTCGGCTGGGCGCTCGTGTGGTCGCGAGAGCCAGTCTGCCTCTACATTGAAGCGCCCCGGCAAGTGGTGCACGATGAGCTTGGGCACGTCCAGCCACTCGAGGCGCAACGCCAGTTCAGCCCCTACCCAATTGACTGTGGGGGAGGGGCTAGACAGCTTCTGCGCGATTGCCAGCGCCACCGTCGAGTCAGACTTGATGAGCAGTGGCACTTGCCGCAGGCGAGTCTTCCACATGTGCACCGCCAGCAGCACTGCCCATGCTTCGAGGGCCCCTTGTGAAGAGGCCTCACCAAACTCCAGCCCCAGCCAGTCCGTGTCTTCCTTGCGCACTGGGGCTTCCATTGCTGCCCATGGGATAAGTTCCCCACGGCCCAAGTTGACGTAGCAGAGGATTGCTCCTACACCTTGGGGAGAAGCGTCAGTGATGATGGCCAGGTCCGGGTGCATGGGGTAGAACGCCTCCGTGCGCAGCATAAACTGCTCGGCCCGCTCCAGGAACGTCACGAGCCATTGGCGTGGTAACTTGACCCGGGCGGCAGGGACCAGGAAGGGCTTTGGCCTCTGATCCGATGGCCTGTTGGCCGCCCTTGCTTCCTCCGTGCCGTCTCTTGCGTCTTTTTCGGCTGCAGCCACCACGGCGTAGAGGATGGAAACGGCCCACCTGCATCTCGGAAGGATCCCGGCCAGCCAGCTGAGTCTTCCGGTCGTCGCCCTGAGGTCTCTCAGGCTGATCATGCCTGTTTCCCAGGATTTCAGCTTCTCATGAAGCTCGTTCGCCATTTTGCGGGACACCGTCAGCTTGAGCACCTCCCGCTCCAAGTCCAGCTCGAAGACGACCCCAATCCATGTCACTCGAAGCCCTCGTTCGCCTTTGTGATAGGCGATGTTGATGCCCAGCGCCCACATGCTGTAGAGCAGCAAGGCCAGGGTGCGGTTTCTCCTGGCGTCCGTTCCCGCCAACAAGATCAGCGGGTCATCCATGTAGGTCTGAATGACGCCCTCGCCCTTTGCCAAGAGGCTCTGCAGGAAGCGCGTGAACATTGCCGCCAACCTGGCCATGAGAAGTGGGGCTGCCTTGAAGCCGAAGAGCAGCGCCGTGTACAAGATGAATTGGCCTGGCTCCAGCCCGGGGCAGATGCAATTTGACAGTTCATCTCTGTCCACCGGAAAATGGCAGAAGGCGTCTGCCAAATCTGCTCCCACCAATTCCCACTTGTGGAGGTCAGCCTCCTTCTCTGGCATCCACCCTTCTCGTTCTGCCAATGCCTTCAGGTCGTCCTGGAATGAATACAGCCTCCTTGCGCCCTGCAGCACGTCCTGAACGCGGGGAAGGATCAACCTCTCAGGCACTGAGCTCCTTGAGTTGCCGCCAGAGCGGAGCATGTCAACTATCACCCTGTTCTTCACTCTCCCATCGTCCTTGACCTTCTGAATGAGCCCCATTCTGGAAACCGTGCCTGAGCTGAATCTGCCAGCGATCCAATCCATGTCCCTGACGATGGCAAAGCCCTTGTCCACATATCGGCCGATTTCCTCTTTGGCCGCATCCATCAGGTCGTAGAAGCTGGTGTAGTTACGGGTGTTCTCCATCAGCTCGAGGGGCGGTGCATCACCATGCTCCATGTACTCGTCCCGGGCTGCTGGAAAGATGCCACAAGTGTCGATGCGCTTGTTCATGCCCAAGGGCACCCCACGACGCGCCCAATCGACCACATGCACCTCCGGGTCTCGGGTCGCCCTTTGCCAGGCCGCCAGCAACTTGGTGTTGAGCGGGGTTCGGAACTCATAGTCCTCCCTGATGATGACGTCCTCGAACTCCTTGGCCTTCAGCATCTTTTCCAAAGCGGCCCTCCAATTGTTGGCCGTCTCCAGGTCGGGTTTGCAGTCAGGCCCCCCATAAGTCACTGCAATGTCCAGGGCCTTCGGGTTGTCCTTGATGAACCTGTTCCACGCCCTGCTGATGTCCATGCCCATGCTGGCCACCATGTGCAGCTTGGAGACTGATACATCTGGGTTGCGCATGCCCCCAAGGTAGAACTCGTTCTCCTTCTCCTTGCGCTGCTGCAGCAGCATAGACAACGGCAGCGGCCACTCGGCGCAGCAAAGCCGCACCATTCCGCTGCACCACGCAGCAGAGGGCCCACCACCCGCAAAGCACTGCCACCTTAGTTGCCACCGTACCTGCACCTCAGGAGCAGGTCACGGCAAGCAGCCAAATGTTGCACCACCTGATTATCACCCCAACCAAATCTTCGCACTAATGGATCCTGAGGAATAACCGGGCGACTTCGCACCTGAGGAGAATTTTGACACTCCCATGCCACATGATGAAAATGACCACAGCCGTCACACCACGGACACTTTTCCTGAACATCGTCAGCCTGCTTTGTCCGCATCTGCGGAGACACAAATGCACCCGTCAAAACAGCAATAACATTCTTATTGGCACCCGAAGTCATTTTCCGAGTGTTTTCGAGAAGCAACTTTGGGTACTCCCTATCCCCAAATTCAACCAGTTCATGACGTTGGGATGCCATGTACTTTTGCCACCAATGCCACCTCCATGCCTCGCGGAGGAGATGAGCGATCCACTCAGAATCATCAGACCAGTCTTCTGAGCTAGGATTCAGACTAAGCTTGAAATGGAATGCAGGGTGTTGCCAAACCCAAGGCACCACAGATGACCATCCAAGAGACTGAAGCCATTTCTTGGCTCTCTGAGCCGGACCTCCAGAGAGGTCCCAATCACTGAAGATTCTTCGGATCCGACGAACAGTGCGATGAACCGCACCGATGAGCGCCGCACCAGATTGAAACTGAATGTCCACTGGGTGACCCATCACCAGCCTAATGAGCGCAGGAGAGGACATGCGATGGCAGTAGCCCACCCTTCGGAGACGAGTTTCCAACTTAGACATGAGCCCGGTTCCAGGGGGAGCACGGACCAACCACCCGTAAGTTGCTTTGCTACCTGCGGCAAGTGCGCCAACAAACGATCTTCGAGCTGCTGAGATAGGAGCCAAACGAACCTTAGCAGCACAAGCCATTGCCTTTTCAATGCGGCCTTGTTCCTTAGGCAGCATGGACCCAAAACCCATAGCAGCGCCTAAGGCAAAAAGGTTTTCAGTCACTCCATTGCACAGCTCTTCTAACTGCATCATATCTTGACGCTTGGTAGGCTGCCTGTGAGTGAACTGACTTTTAAGCTTGTTTTCTTTGAATCCCAGCTTTGCCGAGTGTTCATGCCAAAGATGGAGAACATTCAGAAAGGAAGGCAAGGTGGGAGAACACCAAGATCTATCATCGACAAAAACGACGTGACAAGTGTCAGGCTCTTGTTGCACAATATGACGCATGGGCATACTCATGATCAAATTGAGAACTCTCGGCGAAAGACTATCGCCTTGCGGGATGCTACTACACACACCTTGGATTCGGGGGCACACTTCTTTGTTCCACGAAAGGATACGCAATTGACCTTCCCAAATTTTCTGAATAGCAGCCGCCAATTTTCGGGGAAAACCTTTCCAAACTAAAGTATCACAAGCCAAGCTCGGGCGCACATGGTCAAAGCACTTGGAGAGATCTAATGATCCCACATAGGCTCCTTTGGCAAATCCCTCAGCAAGTTCACAAAAGCTACCTTGACTGTCTCGATTGCGCCTACCTCCAGCCTGGGTAGTCAACAAATGCGATTCCAACCAACGTCTTTCGATGTCCCCATCTAAGCGGGCACTCACATAAATTCTCCACCAACACGACATGAGGCTTATTGGTCGAAGTTTGCTGGTCGGGGTGGCGCTGTCAGAGAGCCTTTGACCGTTTCCTTTGGGGAGCATCACCTGTGTCATGAAGTGCCAGCACTTTGGGAAACATCCCAGTTGCTCCCAGGCTTGAAACACAAATTCCAGGTCAGCCCACATGTTGTACGGCCAAGCTGCCATTTCGCTGCCAGTCCAGCCGTCAGGGCCCCCGGCTCGGTGCCTTTGTCTAGCAGCCGAGGCACTAAGAGCCTGTGCAGAAACAGGGCTCCAATTTTCTTCGACTTCAGGGGCCCCGCCATATTCACGAAGATATTGCTGCGGAGTCCAAGCATCGCTATTGTCACGGTTCCAAGCTCTCTGCCAAAAGGATTCGATTTTGACCAAGGCACCAGAGCTGTCCATGCTAGCTGGGTCGTCAGGATCGACTTCGTCGTCATACAAGGTAACAGTGGGCGCCGATTCGGAGGACCGCACCCATCGAAAGACCTGAGCGTTATCTTGCTGCAAGCGAACCTTCCAATTGCTAAGTCTGCTCTGCCGGCTCGCATCGGTTTGACGCTGAACCTCAGCTTCGGCATCCTTGGCAGTCATTCCTGCTTGGTACAGAGGGCATCTGCGGATGCGCTTCCAAAGCTTTTGAAGATCCTTAGAATTCTCAACAGTGTTGTCATGATGCTGTCTTCTCTCGGCCTCACTGAGCCTTCCCCACAACCGCATCCAGGTGCGAAGCTGATTTGAGGCATTCGGAGCGTGGGGTTGGTGGATGACCAAAGGGACATGACGAAAAGTGGGACATCAGATCTGGCCGGGGAATCAAGTCCTTGGATATGTCCCCGACCTGCCAGGCTCTTTTCGATGACGATGCCATTCCTTCCGTGCTGGGGGGAGGTGGCGTTCTAGCCTCCCTACTTTTCACCCAGTTCTTCTGCAGCTTGTTCACCTCGCCTTCCTTGGTCTGCAGCTTGTACCTCCAGAACTCCAACTGCAGGTTCTGCTTGAAGACCTTGATGACCAAGTTGGCATAGCGCTCCGCCAGAGCTGCCGGGTATTCTGCTGCAGCTGATGTCTTGTACTTGCCCCTCAGTATCTCGTGGACCACCCATGATGGACAGGCGCACTTTCCCGCCAGCTCTTCAAGGTCCTGCAGACGACCTGACCAACGTGCTGGCTTGAGCCATCGGTGCTTGCCCTGCATGTAAATGCATGAGTTGAAAAATGCATTTTGTGCTTGATAAACCTTCAGGAAGTCCACGATTTCTGGAAGAAGCCATGCAGGGCAGTCTTGGCCGGCTTCTGAGCCCGGTGGATTTTCTAATGTTGCCACCTCGCCCACCTTCCTCTTGCGGTGGTTGTCCAACACCTTGGAGGCCAACATAGATGACCGAACTGCCAGAACTGTGCCGGTGTCAGCCTCCTTCTGCTGCAAGACATCATTCGTCGGGAGGCCATAGGGAAACTCCCGGCTCCTTACCGGCGGTGGGCCCCCCGGCCTGTTGCGCACCATGCTGAAGCTTCCGCATGGAAACCCGGCGTGCATTCCATCAATGGTGTCGACCGTCTCCAGCAGGTCCATGTACGGCCTGTCCTCTGCCAGGTTCTGCTTCTGCGGCCCGTCCCTGTCGTAGGACTCCACCTTAATGCGCAACCCCTCCTTGGATGCTGCCTTCTCCAACGCCGGCTTCAGCACGTCCCTGGCCCCGCTGAACAAGTGCACAAACCTGAAGGTTCGGGACTCCTTATACTTTGCAAAGTCTCCCGTCGACTGCAGCAGCTCAAGCGCCTGAGGATGCCATTCGCCCTGGATGACACTGACGTCATCAGGGTCCCAGTCTACGTTGTCCTCCTCCATCCCTGCGACTTGAGCCTCAAGTCGGTTCAGATTCAATGCACTGCCGGTCAACATGAACCAATGAAATGAAACTTCATGTCATGAAATAAAACTTCAACTCAATTCAAACCCTGTCCAATGAAATGCAACCGACAAAATGTGAAGACATGTCAACTATGACCCCGCCCAACCCGTCTCCCTGAATTCCCCAGGCAAAAACCCGGGTGAGAAGACAGCACCTTTTGGCCTCACAGCTGCTCACTTCTGTGGGCAGTTGCTGTTGTTATGGCCTGGTGACAGGCAGAGTTGACACTTATGTGCCCGACGGACTTTGCCCCGGCACTCCCCTCCTACGGGTACATCAGCGCACGTGCCTTTGGCCTGCACCCATGAGAAGCATATTTCTGCTCCTGTTTTATCTTTCGACTTCCACTTGCCTTGGTTCTGTCCTTTGCCCTGACCCTTGTCCGAGTCTGATCTCTGGCTCTTCAACTTGCGCAGCTCTTCTCGATCTTCCCATTGTCTCTTCTTACGAGCTGACCGCTTGTCTCTGTTTGCTTGTCGTCTCCTCTCATCCTTTTCTTCCTTGGGCGCCTGCAAAACGTCAGAGCCCCCAACCACATGAGTTGCAGCTATGGCTTCAGCCGGCGCTACAGGTACTCCGTGACTCCCTGCCGCCGTCCATGCTGCTGCAGGATGCCTAACTTGTTCTGACCAATATTGCTCGTCCTTGGCCAGCAACTTGAAGCAGGCTGACCAGGGGTTTTGTTCGTCCCAATCCAAAGGTAGCACCCTGCCCGCCTGCTGGTCGATCATGACATTGCGCCTGATCTTCTCCAAGCGTTCGGCACGACCTTTATCATCTGCCAAAACTATCAAGCCCCAAGCCAACGGCCATTGCAATGTCAGCTTCTCAATGGCCTTCTCGTACTGTTGCAACGCTGCCAGGCTGACTATGCCCAGTGCCAATGCCGCCACTTTGAAAACCCTCCAGCACGCCATCCACTGAGTCAAATTCTGTGGGCCCGGCAGCTCCTTGATGATGTAGGAGCCATCACCAAGGGGTACATAAGTCCTGAACTTTTGGGACCTAAGTGAACGTCTTCCAAACGGCGTCCAAACTGAGAAATCCACGTAAGGAGGGTGTCCCAGCAACACAGTCCGTTTGTGGAGTGCTGCAAGCTGGGCATCTGTCGCCTCCTCCTCCTCTTCTGGAGGTGCTCTCATCAACGTGATGTACCTCTGCGTCCACTCCTGCACCTTGTCCATGCTAGCCGGCAACAGCTCAGATTCATCCGTCTGATCCACTAGGCTGGCCATCTTCAACACGTTCTCCTTGACTGTTGATGCCTTTGGTGGACTTGCTGGTGCTGCTGCTTGTCCAGGATTCCGCACGAAGTCCCAAGGTTCGACGTCTTGGAAGTCTGCCTCCAAACCGCCATTGGCTAAAAACACATGCTTCCTTGCCACCCGCCAAACTAGCCCCACCTGAGAGGCATGAATGGGGACAAAGGCGCTCCCGTCAGGCATGGTAGCATGGGAGCAGGCCGCTGAAATCAATTGTGCTGGTAAAGCAGCCAGGTGGCCGATGTTGGTACCAGGGTCGCCCACCTGACCGACAAAGCCTCGCCAGACCCCGTCCTGCATCCCCATCAAATCGATCAAGCCCGCCACGTCGGTCACCGCACTCACGGTAGCAGCTGGAGGAAGTGCCATGCCGACAGCGGGTGGCCCAAATCGAGATCAAAATTTTGATCCCTGGGAGCTCGGCATTTGGGCCATCACTCCGGCAGGACCCACCCTCCACCCTAATTAAACCTTTACTACACTGTCATGCAGTTTGCAGGCAAACTTTCACATTAAGATATATTAAGCGCCAATTTTTGCTTGATGACGTCCCATCAACTTTCATAGAACCCCCTATTATTTGCCAAACATTGTGATGAAGATGAAGAAAGACGGCTGAAAAAACCCTATAGGTCAATGATGGTCAATGTCTGGCAATCCATCAATTTTGACCCATCCCAGACGTTTCGTATCTCAAAGCGATCCCTTCAAACGGCGCAGATCCCAGGGCGATCCCCTCGGACCTGGCAGCGTGGCATGTAATTCACACTACATATCTGGTTGGTGGTTGACCTACCCCTCTGAAAAATATGCGAAAGTCAGTTGGGGTTCTTATTCCCAATATGATGGAAAGTCATAAAATTCCATGGTTCCAAACCACCAAGCAGAAATTATCTAACCTCAGAATAGCTGAAACTTGCGGCCGTTTGCTTGGAAATTCCCCATGATTTCGCGAATCCCAACCACATTCCGACGTCACAAGCTTGTGATTCATCCAGATACGGATACAGTACAGTAGATCAACAAATACATAAATCAAGAGATACCATCAAATACATAAACTTTAAAAGAAAAAAACGGAGAAAAAAAACATGATATAATTTCCATGACCAACTATATCATATATAATCTTATATCACTATCCCATGATCAATGGGGAATCGTCCCTGTCTTTTAACAGAAAGCAACCAGCAGAACGGATCCAACCATCCCGCGACTTGACTGGGTTTTTTTCTAGCCATTTACATCCATTTAAATTTAAGTGGGACGCACCCAGTATATCTGGATAAATTAACTTAATTTACTAAAGAAATAAGTTGATAATTACAACTATTCATCATGTTTTTGGGGCCCAAAATATTGTAACGACGTCCAATGGCCAAATCTTTCTCCCAGTATTACAATATCCGCCGACCCCAGCAAACTGCAGGGGGAGCGCGCCCGAGAAGAAATGTTGTTGCTAGGTCCTTGGCTGCCACGGTGTTTTGGTGCTGCGAGCAGGTAGCCGCAGGGCTGGCTAATTCCAAGGTTTGGAGCTCGTTTCTATGGATTTCCTGTGGTGCGTAATTCTTGTTGGATGTTCTGACATGTCTGGGTGACCGGAGGAAAACATATGCAGATGTCTCAAAAGAGGAGTGCTCACATGAGTGCTGAAACTTATTTTTTGGCGCTGTAGAGCGACAGTTAGAGGCATTCCACTGGCCTTTGCGTAGATTTTTTGTACTGCCTGCAGAAAGCGACGTTAGGCAGTACCTTGGCTTCAAACGCTCCGCAGCGCCCTTGCCAGCGTTTTTGCCCATCTGTCGGGCCTTTGCCTAGAGCTTTTCTAATGCCTTCAGAAAGCGGCGCACGACGGTGGCCATCTGCCGGGCCTTTGCCTAGAGCTTTTCTCATGCCTTCAGAAAACGACGTTAGGCAGTACCCTGGCTTCAAACGCTCCGCAGCGCCCTTGCCGACATTTTTGCCCATCTGTCGGGCCTTTGCCTAGAGCTTTTCTAATGCCTTCAGAAAGCGACGTTAGGCAGTACCCTGGCTTCAAACGCTCCGCAGCGCCCTTGCCGGCGCTTTTGGCCATCTGTCGGGCCTTTGCCTAGAGCTTTTCTAGTGCCTTCAGAAAGCGACGTTAGGCACTACCCTGGCCTCAAACGCTCCGCAGGGCCCTTGCCGGCGCTTTTGCCCATCTGTCGGGCCTTTTCCGAGCTTTTCTAGTGCCTTCAGAAAGCGACGTTAGGCACTACCCTGGCTTCAAACGCTCCGCAGCGCCTTTGCCGGCGCTTTTGGCCATCTGTCGGGTTCTGGCATAGAGTTTTTCTAGTGCCTTCAGACAGCGACGTTAGGCAGTACCTTGGCTTAAACCTTTTTCCCGGCGCCTTGGCGGCCCAGCAGCATGTCCTTTGGGCACCTGCCGGGCGCTTTCCTGGAGATTTTCTTCTGGTTTCAGAAAGCAACGTTAGGCACTAGGCTGCCCTTAAACGTCTTAAACGTGTCCCGACGCCCTAGGCTGCCCTTAAACCTTTTTCCCGGCGCCCTTGGCGGCCCAGCAGCATGTCCTTTGGCCACCTGCCAGGCGCTTTCCTGGAGATTTTCTTCTGGTTTCAGAAAGCAACGTTAGGCACTAGGCTGCCCTTAAACGTCTTAAACGTGTCCCGACGCCCTAGGCTGCCCTTAAACCTTTTTCCCGGCGCCCTTGGCGGCCCAGCAGCATGTCCTTTGGCCACCTGCCGGGCGCTTTCCTGCTTGGCGGCCCAGCAGCATGTCCTTTGGGCACCTGCCGGGCGCTTTCCTGGAGATTTTCTTCTGGTTTCAGAAAGCAACGTTAGGCACTAGGCTGCCCTTAAACGTCTTAAACGTGTCCCGACGCCCTAGCTGCCCTTAAACCTTTTTCCCGGCGCCCTTGGCGGCCCAGCAGCATGTCCTTTGGCCACCTGCCGGGCGCTTTCCTGGAGATTTTCTTCTGGTTTCAGAAAGCAACGTTAGGCACTAGGCTGCCCTTAAACGTCTTAAACGTGTCCCGACGCCCTAGGCTGCCCTTAAACCTTTTTCCCGGCGCCCTTGGCGGCCCAGCAGCATGTCCTTTGGCCACCTGCCTTTTTCCTGCTTGGCGGCCCAGCAGCATGTCCTTTGGCCACCTGCCGGGCGCTTTCCTGGAGATTTTCTTCTGGTTTCAGAAAGCAACGTTAGGCACTAGGCTGCCCTTAAACGTCTTAAACGTGTCCCGACGCCCTAGGCTGCCCTTAAACCTTTTTCCCGGCGCCCTTGGCGGCCCAGCAGCATGTCCTTTGGCCACCTGCCGGGCGCTTTCCTGGAGATTTTCTTCTGGTTTCAGAAAGCAACGTTAGGCACTAGGCTGCCCTTAAACGTCTTAAACGTGTCCCGACGCCCTAGGCTGCCCTTAAACCTTTTTCCCGGCGCCCTTGGCGGCCCAGCAGCATGTCCTTTGGCCACCTGCCGGGCGCTTTCCTGGAGATTTTCTTCTGGTTTCAGAAAGCAACGTTAGGCACTAGGCTGCCCTTAAACGTCTTAAACGTGTCCCGACGCCCTAGGCTGCCCTTAAACCTTTTTCCCGGCGCCCTTGGCGGCCCAGCAGCATGTCCTTTGGCCACCTGCCAGGCGCTTTCCTGGAGATTTTCTTCTGGTTTCAGAAAGCAACGTTAGGCACTAGGCTGCCCTTAAACGTCTTAAACGTGTCCCGACGCCCTAGGCTGCCCTTAAACCTTTTTCCCGGCGCCCTTGGCGGCCCAGCAGCATGTCCTTTGGCCACCTGCCGGGCGCTTTCCTGCTTGGCGGCCCAGCAGCATGTCCTTTGGCCACCTGCCGGGCGCTTTCTGGAGATTTTCTTCTGGTTTCAGAAAGCAACGTTAGGCACTAGGCTGCCCTTAAACGTCTTAAACGTGTCCTTAAAAACCTTTTTCCCGGCGCCCTTGGCGGCCCAGCAGCATGTCCTTTGGCCACCTGCCAGGCGCTTTCCTGGAGATTTTCTTCTGGTTTCAGAAAGCAACGTTAGGCACTAGGCTGCCCTTAAACGTCTTAAACGTGTCCCGACGCCCTAGGCTGCCCTTAAACCTTTTTCCCGGCGCCCTTGGGCCGCATGTCCTTTGGCCACCTGCCGGGCGCTTTCCTGGAGATTTTCTTCTGGTTTCAGAAAGCAACGTTAGGAACTAGGCTGCCCTTAAACGTCTTAAACGTGTCCCGACGCCCTAGGCTGCCCTTAAACCTTTTTCCCGGCGCCCTTGGCGGCCCAGCAGCATGTCCTTCGGCCACCTGCCGGGCGCTTTCCTGGAGATTTTCTTCTGGTTTCAGAAAGCAACGTTAGGCACTAGGCTGGCCTTAAAACATGACAGCAGCCATGTGCGATGTCATTGCGGGGAGGTTCGACAGAATACTGGCGGAAGAGAACGCACCGCGAGACCATAGAACTAACACAGCAGCACTGGCTGACCTACACAAACAAGGCCGCACTGTCCATGCAGCTAGTTCCCACGGAGCAAACCACTGTTTCATAGATTCCATCGTCATCTCCCTCGCGGCCCTTGGCGGCCCAGCAGCATGTCCTAGCCTATGCTTCTTTCTTTTTCTCGCTCTTCCAGCTCTTCTGTGTGCACGGGCGTCCCGCTGGTGTGTTGTGCTGCACGCGGATTCGCCCCGACGCGCTGGCTGACCACACGGCGGCTTGGCACCGCGGGCATATTATGTGCATATGTTTTCGCGTTGCATCGCTGACTTTGCCATTCTTAACATAGAACCAGCTGCTGCACACGCTGCCGTGGTTGATTTGCCCGGTCATCACGTTGCTGCTCACTTTGCCATCGCAAAACGGGCACTGGTACACCATCTTCTTTGTCACGACGCATCCATCTTTGACCTGAAATCGGTTGCCGCACACGCTGCCATGGTTGACTTGCCCGGTCATCACGTTGCTGCTCACTTCGCCATCGCAAAACGGGCACTGGTACACCATCTTCTTTGTCACGACGCATCCATCTTTGACCTGAAATCGCTTACCGCAATGCCTGCGGTGATCTACTTGGCCAGAACGCACAATGCTGCTGACGGCAGCCTCACAAAACGGGCACGTGTAGTGGAATGTGTCGTCCGTGTTCTCTTGGGGTCCGCACGCGGGAGGCAACTTGTGCGGGCCGCCCGCGCCACTTGCCACTCGCGCGAGCCCTTCGCGACCTGCGTTTGCGGCCTTCTCCGGTAACCCCATCGCGCCAGGTGTTGCCTGCGCGCTCGTCTTTGCCCTCCGTTCGGTTATTGCTGCTATTTCGCGTCGGACGTCCTCAACAATGGATTGCTCGCGCTCCCTCTGGAGGCGGTGCCGCAAACGCAGCACGCGTTGATTCGCTCTGCGAGCGACGCGACAAACCAACGCCAATGACACGCACGTGTTGCATTGCTGCGTGCCATTCTGTGCGTGCGCGCGCGTGGCCTGCCACGCAGAGAATTCTGCACGAGGCTTGCGTTCCTTGCAGTGGCTGCACGCCCAGTGATCGCGCATCTTCGTTGCGCATGTTCGACACCACCGTCTCTCTGCATGTCGCGCCTTCCACGCTGCCGGCCCGAAGTCAGCCTCCGACTTCGCGACACCGCATCGGGCGCAAGGCTTTTTCGTTTCGCATGTCAAACACACGCGGTAAAAGCTGCATTGTCGTTGCCGATGCTTGTCCGGAAAGTTCGTCTCTGCATGCCACCGTTTGCAGACGTTGCATTGCCACGGCGTCCCGGCATCCGCGTAACCCTTCGTGCACTCACGACACACGCGGTCGGCATCGCTGCGTTTCCACTGTCCTGCGGTGAATGCAGTGGCCGGCTTGCGCTCCGCGCAGGCACTGCACGCCCGTTCTTCACAATATTTGGCTAATAACGCTTTCCAATCTATGCGCTCTCCGCGCAGCTGCCGTAGTAGCAGGTCGCGGCCCAGGCCAATTCCCTTCTGGAACGGCGCTGCGTCGAAGGCCCGATAGATGAACAAGCGCGTGCGTCCCTGTACCCGCGTGAACGCGACATATGCAGTGAAGGGGTTACCTCCAAGACCAACACACAAGTCTGTGAGGACCCCTTCTGTGATTGTTTGGCCCTGAGCCACATGGGCGGTGATGGCGAAGGCCGGCGCCAATGGAAACTGCGTGCGCGAAACACGAAGTTGTGGGTTTTTCCGTTGGCGATCCAGGTACCACACCCGCTTGCAAGTCGCGACAGGATACACATTCTCCTCCGGAACGCCATCAATCTGCCAGCAGTCGGCGGTGTCGAACTTCACATACACGGCCTGCGGTAACGCGTTCCAGAGCACTACACCGTCTTGTGTATCGTCCGCACAGGACGACCAACCGACGATCGTCCCGCGACATCCTTTTAGGATGCCTCGCCTTCTGTCTAAGTGTTCTGTGGCGCGAACCGGCATGCCGACGCAAAGCGGCAACAAGCCATACAACCCCCCACATTCCTTGTCGTGCCGCTGCAGCCATTGCAGCTTTTCCGCCATCAGGGCGGGTTTCTCTTGGAGAACCGCCGCTGAGGCCTTATCCCGGGCCGCTGCCACGTGCACGGTTTTCCCCCGCGATGTGGCCCACTGCATGGCTCTGCGTTTATTCACATGGTACTTAATGTCATTCGTACCGAAGATCGCGACGGCATTCTCTAATGCTTCTTGGCATCGCGCGTCTGGCTTGGCATCCACCACCAATGCTCTGCTTGCTCTGTCTTCTGCGCAGACGCTACACTCTTGCTGCTGGATTATGTGCGGCGGAACGACTCCAGTGCCTAAGGCTGCGCACTGTTGCGACTTGCATGTCACACGTCCTGCAATCCAACTACCTGGTACTGTTGTTGGTCCGCCGTGTAAAAATGCATGATTGTTGTCAGACAACTGACCGTGTCGTAGTTCTGTCTGCACTTCCGTTAGCCATGCGTCGGCAGTACGCTCACATCGAAGCAATTCCGTCACCCCTTGCATGCCTGCGTCTGGCCCTCCCCACAGGAGCGTTTGCCCATGCAAGGCGGTGGCTCGCTTGGTTGCTTTTCGTCCGGCGACGAGGTCCCATGGAATGTCGCCCAAAAAAGTTCCTTTCGGAGGAGGCAGCTGGTACAGATCACCGGCTAAAATAACGTTCAGGCCACCGAACGGTCGCGCCCGGCCATCCCTGCCGTATTTTGCGACGCTTAAGTCGCGCATGAGTTCCCTACATCGCTTTCGAAGTTCCGTTAGGCACTTTCGAGGTAGAATTTTGCGGTTTTTCCGTCCTTCACTGCCATGGTGGTTTCCTATCCGGGAGGCCCTTGTTGAACGGACGGTGTAGCAGGAGCAGCAGCAGCAGCAGGAGGAAAAAGGAGCTAAAATCATTCTTTTCTATGGGTTTCAGAAGTTGCGTTAGATATTTTCGGGGTACAATTTTGAAGCTTCTCCCTCCTTTACTACCATGGTGTTTTCCTATCTGGGAGGTGCTTCTTGACGGAAGGTGTCGCAGGAACAGCAGCAGCAGCAAGAGGAAAAAAGCGCTAAGACCATTCTTTTTTATGGGTTTCAGACGTTACGTTGGGCATTTTCGGGGTGCAAGTTTGATGCTTCTCTGTCCTTTACTGCCATGGTGTTTCCCCAGAACGTGTAGCAGGAGCAGGAGCAGCAGGAGGAACAGAAAGTGTAGCAGGAGCAGCAGCAGCAGCAGCAGCAGCAGAAACAAGGAGTTCAAATCATTCTTTTCTTTGGGTTTCAGAAGTTATGTTAAGCATCTTCAGGGTACCATTTTTGGGCTTCTCCGTCCTTCACTGCCATTGTGTTTTCCCATCCGCGAGGTGCCTTTTCAACAAAACGTATACCAGCAAAAGGAATGAAACTAAAATCATTCTTTTCAATGGGTTTCAGACGTTACGTTCGGCATTTTCGGGGTGCAAGTTTGATGCTTCTCTGTCCTTTACTGCCATCCGCGAGGTGCTTTTTGCACAGAAGGTGTAGCAGGAGAAGCAGCAGCAGCAGCGGCAGGAAAAACAAAAAGAGCTCAAATCATTCTTGTCTATGGCTTTCAGAAGTTACGTTCAGCATTTTCAGGGTGCAAGTTTGATGCTTCTCTGTCCTTTACTGCCATGGTGTTTTCCCAGAACGTGTCGCAGGAGCAGAAGCAACGGGAAGAAAAACGAGCCACAATCATTCCTTTCTATGACTTTAATATATATACATGCGTCACTCCAAGAACAAGACCCTAATCCATATATTTATGTATACATAACTCCAAGGACCCTGTTATACGTCTTCACCTCCGAGGACAAAGTCCTGGTATATATATATATATACTCCAAGGACAAAGTCCCGGACTACAGACAAAAAAAAAGGCCCTGTTCCGGACACGGCCTGTCCGGCAGACTAGTTACTGTTTCGATGTATCTATATATATATATACAGATACATATGTCGTTACGTACGTAGTATATTTTTTCTTTCACTACTATTCAATACTCATATATTTCTATACACATACATATTACATTACATTACAATACAAACAGTACAATTATCCATGTATATATACATATTTACCTCCGGGGACAAAGTCCTGGTATATATATATATAGATATACATATGCATATATACACTCCGAGGACAAAGTCCTGGTATATAGATAGATAGATATATATATATATAACTCCAAGGACAAAGTCCTGGACTACAAAGAAAAAACGTCCCTGGTCACGACACTGCCTGTCCGGCAGGCTAGTTACTGTTTCGATGTATCTATATATATATATCTACATGACTCTCCTCTACATCACTCTCCTCTACATGACTCTTCTCTACATGGACTCTCCTCTATAAGACCCACCTGTACATGACTCTCCTCTACATGACTCTCCTCCACCTGACTGATTTCTACATGCCTCTCCTCTACATGACTCTCCTCTACATCCTCCACATAATTCTCCCCTAAGTCACTCTCCTCCACACGGCTCTCCTCTATATCACTCTCCTCTACACGACTCTCCTCTAAATGATTCTCCTCTACATGCTCTTATCTACACGACCCTTCTCTACATGACTCTCCTCTGCATGCCTCTCCCCTACGTGACTCTTCTCTACATGACTCTCCTCTACCTACGTCTTCTCTACCTGACCCTTCTCTACATGACTCTCCTCTACATGACTCTCCTCTCCATGACTCTCCTCTACATGACTCTCCTCTACATGACTCTCCTCTGCATGACTCTCCTCTACATGCCTCTCCTCTGCATGACTCTCCCCTACATAACTCTCCTCTACCTGACTCTCCTCTCACTTCTCTAGATGATTCTCCTCTCCCTGATTCTCCTCTCCATGCCTCTTCTGTACGTGACCCTTCTCTACATGACTCTCTTCTACATGGCTCTCCTCTTCTCTCTACACATATATTTCACTCCAAGACCACAGTCCTATAATATAGACATATATATACATACGTCACTCCAAGAACAAGACCCTAGTCCATATATTTATGTATACATAACTCCAAGGACAGGGTCCTGGACAATATATATATATATACATATGTATATATACGTATTTACCTCCGAGGACAAAGTCCTGGTATATATATATATATCACTCCAAGGACAAAGTCCTGGTATATAGATTTCTATATATATATATTAATAACTCCAAGGACAAAGTCCTGGTATATAGATTTCTAGATATATATAAATAACTCCAAGGACAAAGTCCTGGACTACGGAAAAAAAAACGTCCCTGTTCGGGACACTGCCTGTCCGGCAGGCTAGTTACTGTTTCGATGTATATATATATAGAGAGATAGATATCGATACATATGTAGTTAAGTACGTAGTCTATTTTTTCTTTCAATACTCATGTATTTATATATATATACATGCATATTACATTACATTACAATACAATCAGTACATTTATCTATGTATATATACATATTTACCTCCGAGGACAAAGTCCTGGTATATATATATATATGCATATATACACTCCAAGGACAAAGTCCTGGTATATAGATATATATATATAACTCCAAGGACAAAGTCCTGGACTACAAAAAAACCACGTCCCTGTTCGGGACACTGCCTGTCCGGCAGGCTAGTTACTGTTTCGATGTATCTATATATATATACATAGAGATACATATGATATGTATATGTATTTACCTCCAAGGACAAAGTCCTGGTATATATATATATGCATATATACACTCCAAGGACAAAGTCCTGGTATATAGATATATATATAACTCCAAGGACAAAGTCCTGGACTACAAAAAAACAACGTCCCTGTTCGGGACACTGCCTGTCCGGCAGGCTAGTTACTGTTTCGATGTATCTATATATAGACATAGAGATACATATGATATGTATATGTATTTACCTCCAAGGACAAAGTCCTGGTATATATATATATAACGCCAACTACATATGTTTCATATTTCTTCCATGACTCTTTCCCTACATGACCTTCTCAACATGACTTCTTCCGGGGTCGGCGGCAGGGGGCGGCAGCCCTTAAATATTACATTCGCGTGGCAAACTCAAGGACCGAGACTTGCACACGTTCTGGCTCGTTGGTATTCATTCCATGACTGGTAGCGACCAAGGCCTACCCAAATAACCCCCAGTGGCCTCAGAACGTTCGCAGCTTACCTTGGGATGATCTAAGCATCGATGTCCAAGACAGATAATCGCTTCCCGCTAATGGTGTAGTAAAGTATTGTGGGAAGTGATTGTAGATATATATATATATTTATTATATATATATATCACATAGCAGAAATAATATAGTTAGAAATATCCACTAAACAATTGTATTAGTATTGTAACATATACATACATATACTATATATAGATATAGAAACCCTGGTATTTAGTATTGGATCAATTCATGTTGCGGGGGCCCAGCTGGAAGTCAGGACCATAATCCCATCGCTGATAGCTGCAGATAGCTCTGAAAATCATAGTTCAAACCAAATATATATTCCCTCTGGTAAACGTTTACATAACTATGGAAAGATCCACCATGCTATCAATGGGTAAATCCACTATTTCTATGGTTGGTAGCTATGTTAAATTACCAGAGGGTATATTCCCTACCAATTAGATAACCAGCTATCCATCACCAATCCAGTGGTCAACCAGGTCATTTGGAATTTTGGCATCCGCTGACGAAACGGACGCTCAAAGGGTACTGTCAGTGTCCAAGTTTCAAGTTTTGAAACTGCAAACCATGAAAATTTATGGAGGTTTCTTAAAATGGTGGATCCCCAAGTCACCATAGGTTTCAGTACTAAGTCATTAGACGATGATTTAGGGGTACCCCCATAGATTGGAAACCTCCATATGAAAACATGCTGGAAAACTGCAAGTGGGAAAACATGAAGGAATAACGTGACGAAACATGAGAACGTGACGAACCCAGTTCTGTCACTGCCAAAATTCAATATGGCATGGTGTAAACTTCCTATTTTTGCAACACTTGTTGTAGACCCAAATCGAACAGTCATTGACGACGTTCGTTTCCTCCCAAAATTGTCATAGCAGGCCTGGTGAGTTTGCCCAAGCTTGGGTATATCATGCTATAATGCTAAAGTATCCCTAATTTTTGCTATTTTACCAAATTATCCATAAAACTTGGGTATATCCCCTTGGGATCCCTTGGGTATATATGTAAATCCATAAAATATCCCTAAGTTTTGTCGTTTTTGTGAGAAAAGCCTATCATCAATGCTTGGCTGCCATAATGGAGCATCTTCTTCATACAGACACCAACCAAAGGCACTCATCGTCATCCGGCACGGGATAGATGTAAGGGTTGTGCCGGTAGAGTTTTCCCTGTCGCTGCACTCGAAAAACACTCCTTCAGAACGTAAGTTCAGTGAGCAACTCCTCGTTTTAGTGACAGTCATAAGAGGGAGATCCTCCAGCAAATGCCACTAAAATAGACATATGTTTGTTGATCTATTGTGGGGATACTATAGGACAGTCATATGGAAAAAAAACATCATGATTCATAGATCATCTTCTACGAGACCATGGGTTTTCAGAATTTTCAATATCCGTGTCTTCAATATGCTCGGAAGGGTATCAAACCATATCAAACCAACATAAAGATATAGAAAAAATAACCTCGTGAATTCAAACATCTCCATATGTCTGGGTAAATTAAAATATTTCACTACTCTGAATAGTTCGGCCATAAAAGGGGATGATTTCCCTATAAAAACTATATGATTCCAGGGTTCGGTCGCGACGTGAGGTCGTTATAATTTACCCAGATATGTGGATAAAAACATCAAGTGGCGAATTGTCATCTCCAAAATGGGCATCCCCTAAGGATCGGCGGATCCATGTTTTTAACCACGGTGAAACCAGTACCCTCTGGTAAACTCACAGTTTGCTATGGAAAATCACCTTTTTTAATGGGTAAATCCACTATGAATGGCCATTTTCAATAGTTTTTTGTATGTTTACCAGAGGGTGGATGTTCCCTTACACCAACTCATTGAATATAGCCAAAAGAAAGTTCTGGGCCAAAAAAAAGCTGCATCTCCAACCACTAAATTGAGGTGCAAGCAGCCGTGATTTTGTTGCTTCAACATGTTTCTTTCAACATGTTTTAATCCGAGAAAAAAGTTGTCATCCCATAGCCCATATGACTTCCCAGGTCGTCCTCTCGACCACTGAAACTGCTGAATTGTTCTTCCTATAGCTTTTTTAGAACCCCCATGAACCGTTGGTGTGTTCAATTCATAACTTATAACTGTCATATTATACATAATATATCATAATATATCTTAATATATCATAATATCATGATATGTCATAATATGTCATAATATGCATAATATGTCACAATGTATCATAATCAATCAAGAGAGGTGTATAAACTTTCATGGCGGAGGTGCCAACCTGGTTCACATAATCCCAAATGTGGTCCCACATTCTGCTCCAGCAGTACCTTCGCCGGCAGACCGGGCAGGCCTCCTCCACTGTTGATGCTTCGGACCCCACAGTGGATGATGTCCCATCTAAAAATAAGAGTACTGTATACATATACATGATATATATATATATATATGTGTAAGTAAAGTAGATAGTATACTGTAGTATCACCTCCTAGAACCATCAACCATCATCAACCTCCGGGAGTTCGAGCATTGCTCAGATCACCAGGTTGCGTTTTTAGAGCCTCACTGGTTAGAAACGGGATTCCAATAGGCTATGGCTTATCATAATTCCCAAGTACCCTCTGGTGAACTAACATAGCAATGGAAAATCACCATTTTTCATGGGAAAATCCACTATAAATGGCCATTTTCCATTGCTATGTTAGTTCACCAGAGGGTAACATTAGTACGTAGTATAACTCCCTATTTTAACCAACCCCTTGGTATTTTCAATGGCTAAATCATCTGGGATCGTCCTCCCGGCCCCATCTTCATGATCTTGCGGCAATGGACATCGTTAGGCATTACCCCTCTGGTTATTGAACATAGCTATGGAAAAAAATCGGAAAAATCATGGGAAAATCATCGGAAAATCCGCTATAAACGGAGGTTTCTAGCTAAGATCAAAGGGTATATTCACCCATTCCCCTAGGGCACACAGATAAGCCATTCCTACACCCTTCACCAAGCATCAGGTGCTGCTTAGGTGTCCAAACAGAAACCAAGGCCGTGAAAAGAACCAAGGCCGCTGTCCAAGAAAAGAAACACAATTCGGAGATCCAAGACATAAATTGTGACTTCCAGGAAAAAAAGATGAACAGTGTTACCCTCTGTTCCATTTGATCCTGGGAAAAATTAAGAACTTGATTCCCGCCCTCTGGTAAACTAACATAACTATGGAAAATCACCATTTTTAATGGGAAAAACGACTATAAATGGCCATTTTCAATAGCTATGTTAAATTACCAGAGGGTAACCCCAGCCATGGCCATCGAACATGGAAAAACCACACACCAGGCCATGGTTCACCCGCCGATGATGCTCGTCCACACAATGAAGCCGTAAAAACGCGGCGAGCTCTTCAAAAAGATCTGGCGATTGAAGGAAAGCTAAGAATGGGATGTTACACCCTACAAAATGGATGTATATGCTTAAAAAATTGTCTGTATATATATATAATTACAGTGTGTATATATATATACATATTATTATATATATGATGTATGTCAGATATTATTCTATTTATTTTTTGGGCTGTAACATTCAAACATAGGCTGTGTATGGCTGTGTGGTCTTTTTTGGAATTCCCCAAACTGGCATCGGATTTGAACTCAGCAACTCAGTTGCTGCACATCCAAGCTACACATCAACGGTAAATCACAGGGAAATGGATGGAACGCTCCGAATCAGCAAGACACATATCAGCGCGGACAACTCAGCGACGACAAAACCCTGACTTGGGACTTAAGCAATGTTCCCGTCCAAATGATCCAAATGTGGAGACCTCTCGACAATCAAAAGGAAGTTCCACATGGGGAAAAACTCGGGTTGCGGCGACCTCGAAACCCACATGGCTTCATCAGTTTTTCCCCATGTTCAGACGATCGTTAAACCGTGGATAACGTTGGGCACAGAGATATCCAAAAATTAGATCCCTATGAAATATCACCATCTATCAGTATGGTTGATGAAATATCTATTCTATCCCTCTGTATAATATCCCTAAGAATCGCCCCAGTATACAAAACCTGCACCAGACTGGTGTTGCGTGTTTTAACATCATCATAGGTGCCCTTTAGAAGATGTGCTCAAAGGATATTATATGTATATATATATATATATACATACATACAATCATCCTCAAGTAGATAGAATATGGCAGTTTAAAACATATTCCCATTTGAGATGCATTTTTAATTTCCATATTCTATCTACTCCAAGATGACTATAATGCTATATATATATATATTCATCAAAATGGCAAAAGGTTACCAAAAACGATTAAAGTTGTACAGACTATGGCAAATTTGACATGTCGAAATGTCCCCTGGTGGCAATCATTGACCGACCAATAGCTTGGAATATCCCTGTTGTATGAAACCAAACATTTACCCTCTGGTAATTTAACGTAGCTATTGAAAATGACCATTAATAGTGGATTTTCCCATTAATAGCATGGTGATTTTCCATAGCTACGTTGAATTACCAGAGGGTACTACACAACACCCAAGGTTTACCCAGCTAGTCATGCCCTGGTTGGATGTACCAGGACCATGACAGGCCATGACACCAGTCGAAGCGCGAAGCTTGGTGATCCCAAGCTGAAGGTTTTTCAGAAAACGTCTGGGGGAAGCTGGTGGATACCCTTGGTTACTCCGATATTAGTATATGATCACATATATATATATATGATATACATATATGTATATATATATATGATTATATATATGTGTATATATATATATATATATATATATGTATATATATGTATATATATATGTAATATATATGTATATATATATGTATATATATATGTATATATATGTATATATATGTATATATATATGTATACATATATGTATATATATATATGTATATATATATACATATGATCACAACCAAAAAGAACATCATCCAACCTGAAAGAAGGCCCCCTCTGGAGATAGTTACCCTTACAAACACATCGTTAAAAGGCAACGTCGCAGTGAAGTCGTTATAATTATAATCTATCCATACATGATTATACTTACATATCCAGTACATATATCATATACAAGTGCTTGACTACCTGTCAGCCACCAAGTCTTCCAGGCAATCCCATTTTTCTCTTCAACTATATAGGATCAACTGGGCTCACAGTGATACAACATCTCTGGTCGGACAGTCGGCCAGGCAACATCTGTATAACATACCCACGGTGAATAACATTGACATACTAAAGTTACTACATCCCCATCATGTAAATATCATATGGCTATTATATGGTCGCTGATATATAAATATATCATATATCCATACGCAACAAAAGATATACTGTATATATATATATATGTCATTATATATAATTTTCTCCATTATACCATGATATTCCCATTGTGGTTGCTAAGCATCCCCATGTTCCAGGTCTACAAAGGCAACCTCGTAGATGCGGGTGGAGTTGAAGGCACGAAAGAACCAATCCAAGTTGTCCTGGTGCTGCTTGCATCACAGCAGAGATTCTTACCCGAGACACCCGAGACACGGTAATAAAAAAAAGACGGGCGAGCCCGAGGTTCCTTTTTGGAAACTTCACATGGAATTTTTCGAAGGCAGTGCCAATGTTAAAGATAGGACAACTTTGAACTTTGAGAGCCGATCACTCACAACGCCAAATGTCGGACTGTTTTTGTTTCACCAATTTGTGGACCCAGTTAGCTCATCTTACACTTGTGATCTTCGGGACAGATGGTGGATGGGTGAGATCCCTGGCGAAGCTACAAAAAATGGTCATCTCAATTTACGAAGCTTCCAAGTCGCACGGGGTATGGGAAAAAAGATGAATCTTCTGCGATTTTCCACTGACATATTAGATGTTCATAGATTTTCTAGATCCAAAAGCCAAATGTCATCACAATATTGGAGATACCTTCTGGTATACTAACATAGCTACGGGCAATCACAAAATGTTCAATAGATATATAAATCGTATTAAATCATAGTGTCATAGAACAATTAATTCGCCAGAACCATAGATTTCATCCATTGTTCAACCATTGTTCATCCATTGTTCATCAATGTTCGTCCATTTTCCATATGCCATAGCTATGATCATAGATTTTCATCCATTGTCCATAGATTTTCAATCATCTTCATAGATTTTCATCCGTTTTCCATAGCTTTTCCATACCCATATGCTCCATGGTGCTGGAATATTTACAATATTTACCACCATTTACTCCATAAATGGCCCAGTTTTGTAGGTAAATATACCATACATGGAGCATATGGGATAGCTATTGTAACATAAAAATATGGAGACCGTGGGCCCCGTAACACAAGTACCGTAGCCGCGTAGCCTGGCCCTCACGGCGGTTCTCCGACCAGCGCTCGATCCAGGCCTGGTTCGATAACGGAACTGATGAAATGTGATATGTAACTATGGAAATATGTGATATGGAAGATAGATATGGATGTAGATATGGAAATTACCATCAATTACCTGATATACTTGAGAAATATAGATCAAAGTCCCATAATTCATGGTTGAATTACTGTATATTATAGTTTTTGATTGATTGATATGGAAATATGTGATATGGGAGATATGAACTGTAGCCATTAAAAATGGTGATGTTCCATAGTTATGTCAGTTTACCAGAGGGTAATTGGGAAATATATTGCTATACATGGGAAGGGTGGTAGGAACATATGGAAAATACATATGATAATCATGGGGAAATATAGTAACAAATATGGAAGACATATGGCTGATATACTTGGGACATATGATTGCTATGCATGGGAATATCGACCAGTGATATCAATAATATGGGAGAATCAAAATGGGCATATCAAGAATAATATGGACATATCAACCATGGGAATATATGGGAATATATCCAACAACAGCCAAATGAAACTGGAATAGAAAGACGAGATGGGTTCCACTCTGGTAATTCAACATAGCTATGGAAGCTTTGGCCCATCTATAGATAATTTACCCACTAAGAAGGTGGGTTTCCCTTACTATGTTTGAACCAAATGAAATAGGGATGCCCATAATGGAGATAATAATCCCCTAGGATCATTCAAACACCATGGGTTACTGATCAAAGGGTTACTTAGCAAAGCCGTTTCTGCAGACCTGCAAAAGACATGGAAAATACCTACCTTCTGGCTATTTAACATAGCCATGGGAAATGGCCCATTTATAGAGGTTTACCTATTAAAAATTGTGATGTTCCATGGCTATGTTAAATAACCAGATGGTAAATGATAAGGTGGCTTTATTGTGGTGATTTCATCATAGGATGACCTCAAAAATGGGCCTCAAATTCATACAAATTCATACAAACTCATGCTGTTTCATCTCTACCAACAACATGCCACTAACACACTTCCCCAGTCGAGGCTACTTGATGCTGCAAGTCATATCATGTACAATGTACAACTTGTTGCATCTCGCATGGCCTCTCCGACTGACAGACTCCAAGCCGAAAACGTTACCCAAATACGAAAACAATTCCAAAAATCAAAAAAAAACTTTCAAAAACATGCAGAAACATTCAAAAAAATGAAAAAAATGAAAAAGAACAAAAACATTCAAAAAAACAAAAACATTCAAAAAATGCAAAAACAATCAAAAACATGCACACACATTCCAAAACAAACGTTGCTTCGAGCCCTCTGAAGGGAAAATTCAGCCTTGATGCATTATTTTCATGCGCGTTCATTCAAAATGAAACTGTATGAAAATGAAAGAAACTGAATGACATACCCCTAGGCCAATCAGTACCCCTTTCATGAGATCCCCCTACCTCCAAGAAGATAGTATGACCCCCTTGAAGCAACCAAAAGGGGGTTGGGTCACCGCTCAAGTTATGCTCCCCAGTTATAAGTTGCTTCATAACCACCATCTACGATCTAACTATAGATATATCATGATTTCTCCACCATAAATCACAGTTCAGCTAGTCATAAACTAACTTAGCAATTAAGGGTGCATCACTTTGCGTGATTGGGATAGACTGGGATATTAAGTGGGAATGTTAATGATAATGGGTATTTTTCATGGGGCATAGATCAGCAACAATATGAAAGGGGTTGCCCAGAAATGAAGTACCTACCACCAATAATTGTATGGCAATGTTGATCAAGAAAAACGGTATCGAAACATATGGGAAGGAATATTGGGGTCAGCCATGAAGAACCCTGAAATTACAGTTAGAACCCATGGTTCAAGAATTCACCGCCCTTCCAGTCAATCCATCTCCGTGGTCCATAGATCCTCTAATTTTTGGTTATCCCATGTAGAGCTTTCCATGTCCCACCGCTGTCCTGCATTGTTGATAGAAGTTTGGCGCTTCCACACTTGTTGGTAGACCACTCTACAACCCGACATCTGATGTTTGCACGGTCCCATAAGGGAAATTAAGGACCGGCAACTTATCAAAAATCGTCATCGTTCTTGGTCAATATCACCACGTCAGATGCGTTCAACCGCAGCTTTCGCGGGGCTAATCTCTATATAATATAATCTCTATGTTATATATATATAGTCCTCACATGTCCTCACAGCTGCACCCTAAAAAAATGGCTGAAACATTCTGAAACAACTTTGAAATCATCAAAATTAGGTTCTCTGCCAATGTTCAGCAGCTAGAACAACCATGTTGCCCAGATCTATGATGGTAAAATTACCATTTGCTTGGTCATGTTCCCGTTTTTTCCAGCCTTAGTATTTGTCTCCAAAAGAAGGACCCCAAAATGTTTTAAATCGGTCCATTTTCACCCATCCATCCATGTGAACCCATCCAGTAACCCAGTTAAAAATCGAAACCTATCGTTTTGGGACCTCGTACGCCAAACCAAATCCATTTTACAAGCCGGTGAATCGGTGGTTTAAAGTGGTGACCTCCACCCTTCTCGTTTTTGATTCGAAAAATCATCATTTCTTGCTGGTAACTCGCCATCTCTTGTTGGTCAACTCACCATTTTTTGCTGGTCAACTCACCAATTTTTTTCTGGTCGACTCACCATTTTTTGCTGGTCAACTCCACTATTTTTTGCTGGTCAGCTCAGCATTTTCGGCCTGTTCAACAGTTCCCCTTGGGCGTCCCTGACGGGTTCATGGTCCTTGGGCGAGCCAAAGCCGCCGCCGCTGAAGCGGCGCTGCGCGTTCGCCTTCGCGTTCGCCAGCTGGGAGGTTCGCTGGCGTAGGGCACCCAGCACCTTTGGCGTCCCAACTAGATAGCAACCATGGTGGGCTGGAGATAGTGGAAGACTAGGTATACCATAACTAATAATAGGTATATATATATATATATTTATATTATATCTATATAATATATATGATTATATATGGTATACGGTATCCAGTATACCCAAGCAAATTGTTATGTTGAAATCAATGAACATGTCCTCCATGGAAATTGGTGGCCTCATGGAGGAATTCATAGGGGCTAATGGGATGATTATGGGAATATCATGGGGTGGTTATGATGATGACAATTGAGCCATACAAAATACCCCTATCCCATCTGATTATACTACTTGGTTGATAGGTTTCCCTACTATGGGTTATCATAATCCCCAGTAAACCAGGTAGTATAATCCCCTATAGCAATCAATTAACCAGGGTATTTTTAATGGCTCAATTAATGGGATTCAACCAGTCATAGCAATGGAAACAACGATGATGACAATGCTCGAACGCTGGTTATTTCAAAACGTATGATAAGATGTGAGACGTTATAATGATGACAATGGGACTGATGAGGAAAACAATAACTCTATATTATATTATAATATTATATATATATGTGTGTGTGTGATAATCATCATTGTTATTTCTACTTATTATTACTACTTTTTTTGTTCAGAAATAAGAATTTATACCGCCAACACACATGGACAATGCTGGGCTGTCACTACCTTGGTAGTGTCACCAGGACTGTCTTGGACTGGGATGGTTTTGATAGAAGCATCATAATAATAGTATTGAAAAGAAACAAGGGACTGTGTGATGTTTAAAAAATCCGCCGACCCCTGCCTTGGCCAAGGCAGGGGCGGCGCCTGGGACCACCGGAGGTGTGGAACCTGCTTTGTCACAGCCATGGCCCTCACATTCCAGCAACAATTGCTTGTCTGTGTTTGCGGTTTGCCACGCTTCAAGCGCCTCAAACGCGCCGCGGCAGCTCCCACGACCAAACCTTCCCGCAGGCCTTTCCAAGGCAACTCTCGCAGCTACACGCCCCAGACAATGCTTCAAACCCTTCCACAAGCCTTTCCAAGGTACCTCTCGCAGCTACAGGCCCCATAGAGGCAACTCTCGCAGCTACTCGCAGCTACAGGCCCCAGACAAGCGCCTCAAACGCGCCGCGGCAGCTCCCACGACCAAACCTTCCCGCAGGCCTTTCCAAGGCAACTCTCGCAGCTACACGCCCCAGACAATGCTTCAAACCCTTCCGCAGGCCTTTCCAAGGCAACTCTCGCAGCTGCAGGCCCCATAGAGGCAACTCTCGCAGCCACAGGCCCCAGACACTGCTTCAAACTTCCGCAAGCCTTTCCAAGGCAACTCTCGCAGCTACAGGCCCCAGCCATCTGTTTTTAAGGGCGTTCAAGACTGCCGTTTGCCCGGCCTCAAACCCCTCAAACCCCTCAAACCCTCCCGCAGGCCTTTCCAATTCAACTCTCGCAGCTTCCCACAGGCTTCAAACTTCCACAGGCCTTTCCAAGGCAACTCTCGCAGCTACAGGCCCCAGCCATCTGTTTTTAAGGGTGTTCAAGACTGCCATTTGCCCGCCTTCAAACCGCTACAGGCCCCAGCCATCTGTTTTAAGGGCGTTCAAGACTGCCGTTTGCCCGGCCTCAAACCCCTCAAATCCTTCAAACCCTCCCGGAAGCCTTTCCAAGGCAATTCTCGCAGCTTCCCACAGGCCTCCAAGGCAACTCTCGCAGCTACACGCCCCAGACAATGCTTCAAACGCTTCCGCAGCAGCCTTTCCAAGGCAACTCTCGCAGCTACAGGCCCCAACCATCTGTTTTTAAGGGCGTTCAAGACTGCCATTTGCCCGGCCTCAAACCCCTCAAACCCCTCAAACCGGCCTTTCCAAGGCAACTCTCGCAGCTTCCCACAGGCTTCAAACTTCCGCAGGCCTTTCCAAGGCAACTCTCGCAGCTACAGGCCCCAGCCATCCGCTTTTAAGGGCGTTCAAGACTGCCATTTGCCCGCCTTCAAACCGCTACAGGCCCTGCAGCCATCTGTTTTTAAGGACGTTCAAGACTCAAGACTGCCGTTTGCCCGGCCTCAAACCCCTCTAACACCTCAAACCCTCCCGCAGGCCTTTCCAAGGCAACTCTCGCAGCTTCCCACAGGCTTCAAACTTCCGCAGGCCTTTCCAAGGCAACTCTCGCAGCTACAGGCCCCAGCCATCCGTTTTTAAGGGCGTTCAAGACTGCCATTTGCCCGCCTTCAAACCGCTACAGGCCCTGCAGCCATCTGTTTTTAAGGACGTTCAAGACTCAAGACTGCTGTTTGCCCGGCCTCAAACCCCTCTAACACCTCAAACCCTCCCGCAGGCCTTTCCAAGGCAACTCTTGCAGCTTCCCGCAACAATTTCCAAGCCAACTCTTACAGCTACATGCCCCAGACAATGCTTCAAACCCTTCCGCAAGCCTTTCCACAGCAACTCTCGCAGCTACAGGCCCCAGCCATCTCTTTTTAAGGGCGTTCAAGACTGCCATTTGCCCGCCTTCAAACCGCTACAGGCCCCAGCCATCTGTTTTTAAGGGCGTTCAAGACTGCCGTTTGCCCGGCCTCAAACCCCTCAAACCCCTCAAACCCCTCAAACCCTCCCGCAGGCCTTTACAAGGCAACTCTCGCAGCTCCCCACAGGCTTCAAACTTCCGCAGGCCTTTCCAAGGCAACTCTCGCAGCTACAGGCCCCAGCCATCTGTTTTTCCGGGCGTTCAAGACTGCCATTTGCCCGCCTTCAAACCGCTACAGGCCCCAGCCATCTGTTTTTAAGGGCGTTCAAGACTGCCGTTTGCCCGGCCTCAAACCCCTCAAACCCCTCAAACCCTCCCGCAGGCCTTTCCAAGGCAACTCTCGCAGCTTCCCACAGGCCCCATAGAGGCAACTCTCGCAGCTACATGCCCCAGACAATGCTTAAAAGGTTTCGGAGCCTTTCCAAAGCAACTCTCGCAGCTACAGGCCCCAGCCATCTGTTTTTAAGGGCGTTCAAGACTGCCATTTGCCCGCCTTCAAACCGCTACAGGCCCCAGCCATCTGTTTTTAAGGGCGTTCAAGACTGCCGTTTGCCCGGCCTCAAACTTTTCAAACCCCTCAAACCCTCCCGCAGGCCTTTCCAAGGCAACTCTCGCAGCTTCCCACAGGCCTCCAAGGCAACTCTCGCAGCTACACGCCCCAGACAATGCTTCAAGCGCTTCCGCACCCTTTCCAAAGCAACTCTCGCAGCTACAGGCCCCAGCCATCTGTTTTTAAGGGCGCTCAAGACTGCCGTTTGCTACATGCCTCAGCCATCTCTTTTTAAGGGCGTTCAAGACTGCCGTTTGCCCGCCTTCAAACCCCTCAAACCCTTCGCAGGCCTTTCCAAGGCAACTCTCGCAGCTTCCCGCAGGCCTTTCCAAGGCAACTCTCGGCCACAAGAGCCTGTGCCTGTGATTCACCGTTTCTCATGGGCTTTCTGTTCTGGCACGTGCCATTTACTTTTCTTGCATGGTTTTCCAGCCTGCTTCAAACCCTTCCGCAGGCCTTTCCAAGGCAACTCTCGCAGCTACAGGCCCCAGACAATGCTTCAAACCCTTCCGCAAGCCATCCATCTATCTATCTCTCTACAGGACCCCCAAATAGGGGGGGTCGGCGGCACCAGGGCGCTAGCCCATTCTATAAAATAAACATGTAACCCCCATGTTTTATTCCCTTTCTTAACACCATATGGTGAGGTTACCAAAAAACAGAAGGATTTGCCCTCGGTACGCTGTGCGTTTCGGTTGCTACTTTCGAACTGGAACCAAGATGTAAATCGTTGGATCGAGGAATCTGCCGAATTCCGCAGGCAAATTCAGCTTTTTCATCCCCGAAAATAATAAAAAAGTCAACCCCTACATATCCCTACTAATTTGATGATGTTTTACTTGTTCTTAATCTTTTTTTTATATCTTTTTTGGGTTAAGTATATAGATGATGGATCAAAAGTAGTCAAGGAGTCTAGCGATTCGGCATCTAAACATCTGTTTTTTCCCTAGCTTCTTTGTATATTTTGGCGTTGAGGACGGACAGCTATGGTTTTGGGGCCTGATTTTTGCCCCGGCCCAAACTGTCCCGGGGTCACTCGCGCACGGACCAAAGCCATCTGCGTAGACCCCGCGGTGGCCGGCGCTCTTGGCAGTGCCAGCGGCCGAGGCTTGAGCCCCGCATCACCGACACAGAATTGACACTATTGATTCTTGATACCCTCTGGTAATTTAACATAGCTATTGAAAATGACCATTTATAGTGGATTTTCCTATTTAAAATGATGATTTTCCATAGTTATGTTAGTTTACCAGAGGGTAATCAATACTGTGGATGGTCCAGCGAAATCCTGCACCAGTTGATGGTAAACATCCCAGGATTTTCTTTGGGTTTCAACATGTTTCAACCATCCTGGATTGGTGGTGCAGGATTTCGCTGGCCCATCCACAGTATGACCTGGCAAGTTCCGCTTTTCGAGATATTGGATCCCTCTGATCCCTCTGGTGATTTGTTTTGCGAAACTAGCCCATTTCAATGAGTTATGATGTTATGATGTACCTAATGTACCTATCAAACAGGTTCAAACATGTTGATTTTCCATAGCTACATTAAATAAGCAGAGGGTCATGGAAAAATCATCGATGGGGGAATTTTCACCCGACCCGTGGACCACCCATGGACCCAAGGCTGGTGATGGTCAAAGTTAGGATGAGTTTCACCCTCCATAGCTATGGAAAATCACCATTTTTAATAGGTAAACAATGGTAAACACATTTTTAGAATAGCCTCTGGTAAACTAACATAGCTATGGAAAATCACCATTCCTTTTCTGGGTAAATCATCCAACTGAATAGGCCATGGCTTCCATAGCTATACGGAATGACCTTTCAGAAGCCCTAGCACTTTGCTTATCTGCTGATAGATCTGATAGTGTGTTTACTTCAGGACTTTGGCAAAAACCTCGTTTGGAGATGCTTCAAAATCATAGTCACTGTCTTTAAAAGGCACGATGAAATCTGAAGATCAACTTCTGGTCTCCAGTGGTCCGCCATGGCCTGCAACATGTCTTTCCAGAACTCACTGCCCTTAGATACCCTGCTATTTTTTATTCGGCTGTTGGTATACATTGCATCCCAACAATGTCCCAATGATCCAACGATGTCCCAATGATAAGATTTATCCAACATCCCTAGTTTACATGACATGTTTGCCATGACAAGATCCAACATTGGTATTTTACATGGCAAAAAAAAAAAAAGTCCCAATCACCCATCCAGATCCATGCCATGATCTCAACTGGACTCCGTCCCTAAAAGTCCCAGCTTGGTCTTTTTTTTTTCACGCGGCACTTTGGCTGGGTCGGGACCGGCTGGGACAAGCTCAACGGATGCCCTGCTGCAGTTGAGCTTTGGGTTTTGCCGTGTTTTGTCCCAATCAAAACATGGTGTGACCCTTGAAATGCCAAAGTTGGGGGCATACTGGATGAAACTGGTGTAAGCGGCACTGATTCTTATACATTCTGATGCTACATACTGGATACCATATCTTCGTCACTTTGAGGCCACCTAAAAAAAGCTACAAACCCGGCAAACATGACAGTCGGCCATTCTACGTAGCGGTAAGTCATCATCTACAATTAGGGGATGTTCCTTGCGCCATGAGCCATCTTAATGCCCAGTTCACTGGCTGGAAAAGATGTGTTCGATGGCTAGTCTTGGATACCATGCAAAAAAATACAAAAACTATATAATACTATGATGACTATCTATATATATAGTTTGGTAATTAATTACTATATGGATATGTCTATTAAATATACCCCGCATTTATGCCACTCACATTGGCGGAAAGCGTTAGTCTCGCTGGCACGATCTCCCGCGCGTGCCCGGGCTTATTCCCTTTGGAATGCCACTGCTGAAGGATGTCGGAAGGTTATGAAATGGAAAAGACAACCAAACAAAGAATCACCCCAATGGCAAAGAAAATCACCCATCCCAAGGTTTACCACCCTGCTCTTGGTCTGCAGAAGTACTCCATTGTGTCCCAGGCCTAAGTCTCCCTGTGGGAGTGACTGCCACGCAGACAGTGTGCAAAATCAAGATCCTACTCCTACTCCGATGACTCTTCGCCACGTCCAGTGTCCTGCCATCTGGGTTGGCTGCCATGACGGTCAACCAATGATCCCATACAGTGCCCTTAAGAACTATGGCCATGGGATTATACCTCTTGCAACTAAGGTAAAAATAGATATACTGTATAACACTAGTGAGGTTAGAAGCGAGGTATATCTGTAAATATATCACTGAAATGAGGTTTCTTTAGCCAGTTTTAACTCTTATTTTAAGGCCCATCACTGTATGACCACCTATCCGATTCTCCGCACATCTCTACTGGTGGTGATGAACCAAGCCATCCCAAGATGTCCAGGAAATTTATCGGGATCATCGTGTCGACTTCACATATTGAGGATACCATCTGGTAATTTAACATAGCCATGGACAGATCCACCATTTTTAATAGGTAAACCGTCTATTTCTATGGGCCATCTATACCATGGCTATGTTAGTCATAACCTGAGGATATATTTCATATGTCAAAAAGAGTCGATGCCTTCCACTCCATGGATCCAACATGATCAAACTCATCAAACCCTTTCAAAATAATCTGATGATGTGATTCTATCAACGGAGGTTTACCCTCCAGTTCACCCGCGAAAAACCTCGAAAAACCATCGTAGACCACTGGTTCCCTAGGTATCCCTACGGCCCTGGATGGGTATCCCAGGCACACCATTTATCAATAACTTCCCCAAAATGTTTACCCAAGAATGTCACAAAAAAACTGCTGGTCAAACATTGTCAAAATTTTCCAACAACAGATTGGATATGGCGTTTAACCTGCTCTTAAATCATCATGAATCCACATCTTTGCAGGTGACGTTTGATGTATACCAAATCCTTGTAGCAGCGTAGCATATCATATCCCATAGCCTCAAAGGTCCCATCACCCGCCGCAAAAAAACAGCCGAGCCTCAAGGTTTGCTCACCTGACTTCACGATCCACACTGCTCGCGAAGGAGACTTTAATCCGGTTTGTTGTCCATTTATCGGTCTTTTTCTGAGGGAAAAAAGTGCTAGAAATGTTTTTGACGTTCAACCTTAGAACTTATTTGAACTGTTGCGTTCTATGTCAGATGTTAGAACTGTCACCTGGCCACCTAGTGTGTTTCTGGAATGGACGATGATTCACCAGTGTACCCAATTTCTAGAGAAAGCATGACAAAGCCATGGTTAAACCATTTTTGACAACCAAGAAAACAGGCTTTGTAAACAGCAACCATAGTTCAAGAGAAACGGGCCTGTTTCGGGAAGCGGGGGAACCTAAGTCGTGGGGAGAGTTTCCAAGGAATGAGTTTTTGTCGGTGAACATGGGGATTCCACCAACATCGTCCAAATGGCAAAGCTAGCATATGAGCTAAACTACTCACATTCGGTTTATCGCAACTGGAACTGTATATGTATATGCATAATATATGTACATATATGTATATGTAATTATATATATATGTGTATATGTACATGTGACATATACGTAGACATTAAGTGTATTTATGTGTTTGATATACATGTGTATATATAATAATATATATATAATTACATATATATATATACTAATTATATTAAAAAGAGAAAACATGTGTAATAGTACTACATACGTATTAGTATAGCATCGTACAGGGCAAGGACCAGGGGAGCCCTGACGGTTCCTCCCTTCACCGTTTGTTTCCAAGTGACCGTCGCATACACTGCGCTGAAATCATCATCTCCCTTCCCAGCAGCACGCGCTGCCTGCGTGTTTGACGGGATGGAAAACTGCTCATCCCACTTGGTGACTGCTTAGTAAATGGGGTTATACCCCAAGTATTAAGTACCCTTCATGGATATTTTTGATGCGATTCAACGATGGGTTTAACATGTAACCACCAAAAAATGCTATTGAACATGATTTCATCATCCAAAAGTCGGATTTACCCTCAAGCAAACTTTAAAAAAATATATAAAATATAGATGGCTATAGAAAGAAACGATGTGATTTTTTACGTGATAAATTTTACCATTGTCAAGCCTCCTGGGGACGATGGGGATGAACTGGGATGAAGCCATAAATTCATAAATTCATAGGGGTCAAGTGGTACCAACCAAAAATGCTTTGGTAAAGTGGCATCCAGTGGAGATAGCGACAATGGCTAAAACAGACAATGGCACCCCGGCGAGGCAAAAGACGAGTGAAACATAGATATTCACACCCTGAAATGCGTACTTGACTTAGATTACATATGGATTTGGATGGATTTAGAGGTTTTGACCCATCATATGATTCATATTCCTTGGCTACCATCATTGGCCTAAATTCAGGTATAATTCCAATCACAGCTTCAGTGTTCGCACTCTGAAGATTCATATCCCCCACTTCAATTTGTCCCCCGCTTGTTCGCTATATTCTAGTGGCAAGTGCTCAGATGATGAACTTCGCACCTGGTCAGCAACTAGGCCCTGATAGCCCCTACCCATACTTTCAATGAAGTTCGTGTTCGAAGGACATCTACCGCCACTTGATATTGGTCAACTTATACAGGGCAACAAAATTAGAGGTCTTCAAATCCCGAAATGTCGTTCCATTACAAGTACTGTTTGGTCAAAATTGATTGTCAGTTCATGGATTGTGATAATATATGATATGTTCATGTATGATCATATGATAATATGTATGTATATAGTGCGTATATACATATATTTATATATTTATATGACAATATGATAATATATGATAATCCCCAAATATTTTCGATTCTAGTAAAATCTGCCCCAGGGGCCGAGGGCCTTGAAGGCCTCATTGCAGGCTGCCGCTAGGGGCATCGACCTTGGAGTCACTGTGGAAACTCTCCGTGTTTCGTCTCAAAAATTGACCTTTTCCCAGCGTTGAAACAGGGAAATGAATGGGAAAAACATGGGAATATCACAGGAATATCGAATATCATAGGAATACGGAATACAATAGGAATATCATGGGAATACAAAGGGAACATAACTGGGGAGACCAAATGGATGTGGGTTTCAGCATGTTTTAGCTCTAGAGCTGGTTGAAGGCAAAATTAGACACGCAAAAGATCAAAGTCATAGTTTAGCAACTTTCTGTTCACAGCAAAATAGATGATGCTGAATCGCGTTTATGGATGTTCATCTTCCAAAAACATGTTTTTGTCATGCATAAATTGACACATCCAATGAGTGAGATTGGGGATGCAATTACATGATGGTCGAAACATAATCGAAGGAATGATAGAAGTCAAATTTCCAAAAGCAGAAGTGGGAAGAGTCAGAGAAGAGAGGGTCGAAAAGTAGGCTCGCTAAAGCGAGATGAGAGATGAAAAATTGCACGCCGTTGTGGCGCGAAGCACATTTCCAAGTCAAAATGCTAAAAACACCACATGTCCGGACCACTTTTGGAAGTTGAGATGATGAAAGAGTGCACGCCGTTGCGGCGCGAAGCACATTTGGAAGTCAAAAGGGTAAAAACTTGAGGGTCTCAGACCACTTTTGGAAGTTGAGCTGTTGAAAAAATGCACGGCGTTGTGGCGCGAAGCACATTTCGAAGTCAAAATGCGCGAAACGCCTCAGTGTCGGAGCCCTTTTGGAAGTTGAGATGTTCAAAAAGTGCACGCCTTTGTGGATTTCGAAATCGACATGTACAAAGCACACCATTCTCGGATCACTTTTTGAGGTTAGGATGTGCTTTCGTGTGGCAGGCACAAGGGATTCGGCACCTGGCCAAAAGTGAGAAAAACATCAAGGTTTTGTAGCAGTTTCAAAAAGGTTGGCAGGCGTGGGACATTTGAAGAGGATCTGCAAAGATGCATTTCGCGTGGCAGGCGCAGTACCACAGACACATGAGTGGCGCTGATTTCCTGAGAGGGCTGCATTTTGGAGCATCAGATCTTCAGGTTTGCTAAGATGATCTTGCGTGACAGGTGCAGCACTTCGTATGACCTGGCATCACTTTTCGTGGCAAGCGCCGTACTTCACTCAGATGGAATGGAAAAATTGAAAGACGCAATGGTACGAGACCGTCAGCTCTGGAATACATGTGAAAGTGAGGCCAGCTCATGATGAGCCAGGTACACCACCAAAAAGATCCATTGCCAAGCACGGACATCATCCGTTCCTTTCGTGCCCCCAGGAACAGAGCACTGAAACAGTTATACCGTTATACCTGTAGGAAGTGGAGAAGGAATCAAACCACAAGCAGTGATGCAAAATGGGAAATCATCCGGCAGAGTGAAAACCTCCGCGTGGGATGGTTCCAAAGCAACCCAAGCTCTGCGCAAGCGATCCAATACCATGCTATTAGCATGACAGGTCCATAACACATGATGGACTGATTCCACATCAGCGCCGCATCGAAGACACCTGGTAGAGTCAATTTTCCCTGCATGGTGCAACCGATCTTTTGACCACAAGGCATTGGCAACGAATCTTTTATAACGAGCGCCGTCCGTGCCATCATTGCCACACCAAGGCGCAGAAGTTGACAAGATTTCTGATAGGAGCAAGGGTCAAAGCACGGTCAATTCCTAACTCACATCCAGCAAGAACCGGGCCGTCCGGAAGATGATGATGCCACCACCAAAGGCGCAGTGCTTCCCGAAGAGCATATTTGCTAGCAGCTTCTTCATCACCTGTAATTAGCACTGACAGAAATGAGAGAAATGGGTTCCAAATCTGCAAACTGTAGTAGGTCCAGCTGGGGCCAATCCCACTCCAACGTTTGAAGACATCGATGTAGATGCCGGGCAAAACCAATAGATTGTCGCCAGTGGAAATTCCGCCAGCGCCATGGCCAAACCGCCTGCAGTTGAATGGCGCGCCTTCAAATCACTGGCATTCTTTTGATTGAGCCGCACGATATTGCTAAAAACATGTCTGCAACATTTTGGCATCCTTGTCCCTGCACTTTTTCCCGTTTGCAGCAAAAAAAATGGAACAGAAGATGCCCGAGATCTCTTCAAACTCGTTGTAGCTCTCCTGGGAGTGCGCCCAACAATTGAGGCGGACTCTCGCGTGCGTCCTGCAATGGACGAGACAGCTCCCCCCGGTTGCCCGCAGCAAGGGGCCTAGTAGGCTGTTGCAAAATAGTTTGAGGCACATGCCCAAGGTAGGCTTGATAGTGGTCCTTGCCGCTGTGGTACAACTTTCCATGTTTGAAGGAAGTCTCGCAGAATTACTTCGTTTTTGACGTTGCCAAGTTCAACAATTGAGGAAGTCTCGCAGAATTGTTGCGTTGATTTTGTCAAGTTAAAAAATTGAGGATCTCTCGCGGAATAGCTTCGTTTTCAAGCTTGCAGATAGACAGATAGATAGATAGACAGAGAGATGGATAGATAGACAAACAGATAGATACACAGATAGAGAGATAAACAGATAGACAGATAGACAACTACAGCTACACTACGCTACATTACAACTACAACTACCACTACCACTACAAAACCCACGTGACTTGACCATATCAAGTGCATGTTTGATGGTTCAAACATGTCAACAAAACTCCTAAACAAATTGAAGTTATGGTCATGTTTGATGCTTAAGAAACCTGCTTTTTAATAGATCAAACTCCCATAATTCATGGCTGAGTTACTATAGTGTTTGATTGGTTGTTGAAACATCTTACCCTCTGGTACTTTAACATAGCCATTGAAAATGGTGATTTCTAGTTGGTTTACCCAGTAAAAATGATGATTCTCCATAATTGAGTGTTAGCTTACCAGAGGGTAAAACTCCCAAGAAATTCATGGTTCAACCCCCATCTGACGGCCCACCAAGTTTTAATTGGCACCCGCACTGGCCCACCTTGTCGCCCATGTCCACAGCCAAACGCACATCCTGGGGTGCGATCTTTCTGGTGCTTGTGGGGAAGTTTATTCACGGCCCTTGTAGCTGGTCTAAAAAACATAAAATGGCCATAGTGGAAATGAATCATAGTTGGAAAAACATAATATCATAGTGGAAAACATGGCCATGATGTTATGACACTTACTTTACAACTGGAAAAATCATAGTTGGATAAACATATTATGACTATGCAATACTATGCACATCTCCAACGAAACCATGCATTGATTTTTTTACCAACCAAATGATGGAAATTCAGAGAATACGTATATATACAACATCTCAATATGTTCCCCATGAAGTGTTACATCTTTTGTTCAGCAGCTACTGGACCAGACCAGCTACTGGACTCACTCTTGCTGCTCACTTCTCGCCAAAAAAACGGTACGCCCCCGATTAAAAAAAGGATTGGGTCCAGGGAATTGGCAGCAAACCCAGTTACCATCAAACTGTGTTGGTTCGACGAACTGTGCTGGTTCCCTTCAATCCGCATCCGTTTGACGAACTGCGTCGCATCACCGGATCACTACCCTCTGGTAATGACTAACATAGCTATTGAACATGGCCATAGAAATAGTGAGTTTTCCCATTAAAAATGGTGATTTTCCATAGTTATGTAAACGTTTACCAGAGGGTACCCTTCTGCTCAAATCAGAATAGCTGGTACCCTGTGGATGTTCGTTCCACAAAAAAATCTGCTCCCCCAAGAACTGGGCAGCAAGTTTTATCGCATTCTATGTCTGGTGCTTTAATCCCTAATCTACCCAAGTCATGGGTTACATAATCCAATCCAAGTGTTCATTTTGTATATATATATATATAATTATATTATTTTATATTATATTAAAATATTATATATTATATTATATTATAATATATTATATTATATTATATTGTATTGTATTATATTATATTGTATTGTATTATATTATATATTATATATTATATATAGCCCCATTATATCCTCATTTATATCCCATTAAATCTCCACTCCGTGGTTAATCCCAATTGTGACGCCTTCTGCTGGTGCTTCAACGGAAAGTTGGGCGCAAAGTCACCCTCCAACATCTTGGGACCCTAAAGAAGGGGCCGCAAATTGGTGTCACGAAGGGACAGTGAAGATGCTCATGGGAAACATATGGGAAGATCATTGATATAGTTGATAAGTACAGTAGTGGTTGGTTGATTACTGAACTTACCAGTTGAATTATTTATATATACCAGTATCGACCCTCCTGTAAACGTTTACATAGATGTGGACTACCCACTATTCGTAGATCATTGTCCGAACGGAAGCCATTGGTTTTCCACTCTACGGCATGCATCTATAGTTGGATGGGTTTATAAACCAACTTATATCATGCAGAACTTATTGATCTTAGTCCTTAGTTGATCAGAACTATGGAAATATCTTAACTTATTATGCAATATGTGTATGTATAATTCATATATATATACACATACGTTTGTATGTGTATATATATATGTATATGATATTATATATATATATCATCTGAACATGTTCATTCGTGAATCATGGGGATATCTTAAATTGCTAATGCACTGAGAATACTTCACCAACCTCAACTACCGGCCATTTTTTGGGATAAATACTGAGAGTTGTTTGCCCTTATGAACATGGTCATGGGATTTTGGGTTCGTCCAAAAATGAGGGATACCTGCAACTGCAACGTTGCCATTTTGATCGGCACAACGATAATAAAGAATGGGAGGGAATGGGAATGGATACCCTATGTTGAGAGAAACCCACATCATCACAATAATTAACAACTATAATTAATAATCACATATTCCCAGAATGGGTACCAATTCATAATCACAATACTTAGATTCCATGCCGCATCTGTCGGAAATTTTCACAACTGCTAATGCGGTAAGCCCAATGATAAACAACCCCCAACATTCCTTAATGGTCGGCAAAATTATGTGTCCAATGATAGTTGCTTCTGGCATTAGGTTTACCAAAAAAAAAGTTACCACATTATCTCTATTTCCATGCACCATAGAGACACCAGTCCAAAATCATGGTCCAAAGTAAAGATTTTGAATAGATATTACGTCAACTAGTCTAGAAAATACGCCCTAGTCTGTATCTTTATCTAAAAAAACTAAGTTGAATCCAAAGAGCAAGAGTCACCAGTCCAGAGCTGGACGGGACTGTTGAGGCTTCATCTGATAACCCAGGGCTCGCCCTGGCCGCCTGGCCCTTGTTTCTTGTCCCTCAAAAAAAAAGGAAGGAATTACTGGCCACGGATTTCATGTTTGCTACGTTGATAACAAATGATACCCTCTGGTAATTTAACATAGCTATTGAAAATGGCTATTTATAGTTGATTTACATATAAAATTGGTGATTTTCCATGGCTATGTTAGTTTACCGGATGGTAACAGGATCTACAATGCTAAGCGCATTGTAGGTGCTCACACCTCAGCCCTGAGTTGGCCATACCCCACCCGATAGTACGGCCCCGTCAGCTGGTCAATGGGGATCGTCATGCCATCAGCTGGGGGAATGAAAATGAACACCTTGAGATTGGTATACCCTCTGGTAAACATTGGGATAACTATCAAAAAACACATTTTGTCATTGGCAATTGGCCATGTTCAATAGCTATGTTAAGAGTGTATGTGCTATGTTCAAAACATTCTATATGGGTTATGGTAATCCCACCATCCTGAATGGGATTCCAAATGCAATGGGTATACTGGCGTATACTGGATATATGAAACCCTAAAAAAGATGGATTGATGACCCCCAACGCCTCAACAATTCAAACCAAAGTTCATCTCATTGTATTCCTATCATATCCTTATGATATCCCGTGATAATAACATGTTTGGTGTTAAAATCGATCTTTGATGGTTGCCCCACTATTTTTGATGTTTTTGCCATCCCACTATGTTTGATGGTCAAAGAACCCACTGTGAAATATCCTTGAGGCCATACAAAATATCCCAAAAATATCCCATCAAAATATCACAAAAAAATCCCATACTGTATTTTTTACAGAACAGGCCACTGTGGGAGTGCGCAAATTGCAGCATTTCCTGTGCAAAGATCCAACAGCATATGGCGCAACCGGACAAAATTGAATTTCATTCCTCTCTGCTGTTCATTGGCTGAATGCACTATGTCATAGCAAACATTGCTGTACTGTAGTGTATCGACCTTGCTTCTAGTGCAACCACTGACAGTGCCTGGCAATCTCTGCTTGGCACATCTGCAATGGCTATCCACACACAAACCAAAAAACCAAAAAACAAAAAAACCAAAAAACCAAAAAAACAAAAAAAACAAAAAAAACAAAAAGACAAGACCCAACACTCTGCATCTGACCCCTTCCCCTTGTGGTGTGCAATCTTGGTTTTTTTGGTTTTTTTGGTTTTTTGTTTTTTTGGTTTTTTGGTTTCTTGGTTTTTTGGTTTTTTGGTTTTTGCCTGCCCGGCCTCTAGTGCAACCACTGACAGTGCCTGGCAATTTCTGCTTGGCACATCTGCAATGGCTATCCACACACAAACCAAAAAACCAAAAAACCAAAAAAACAAAAAACCAAAAAACCAAAAAAACAAAAAACCAAAAAAACAAAAAACCAAAAAAAACAAAAAAAACAAAAAGACAAGACCCAACACTCTGCATCTGACCCCCTCCCCTTGGGGTGTGCAATCTTGGTTTTTTTGGTTTTTTTGGTTTTTTGTTTTTTTGGTTTCTTGGTTTTTTGTTTTTTTGGTTTTGGCCTGCCCGACCTCTAGTGCAACCACTGACAGTGCCTGGCAATCTCTGCTTGGCACATCTGCAATGGCTATCCACACACAAACCAAAAAAACAAAAAAACAAAAAAACAAAAAAACAAAAAAACAAAAAACCAAAAAACCAAAAAACCAAAAAAAACAAAAAGACAAGACCCAACACTCTGCATCTGACCCCCTCCCCTTGGGGTGTGCAATCTTGGTTTTTTGGTTTTTTTGGTTTTTTGGTTTTTTTGGTTTTTTGGTTTTTTGGTTTTTTGGTTTCTTGGTTTTTTGGTTTTTTGTTTTTTTTGTTTTTTTGTTTTTTTGGTTTTTTGGTTTGTGTGTGGATAGCCCAGACCTTGCCCATGGGTCTGAACTTTTTTTTTGTGTGTTCTCAAGGTTTTTGGCCAAACTGCCAAAAAAAAACCATGGAAAAACCAAAAAACAAAAAGTTCAGACCCATGTCCCCTGCCAGGCCTCTCCCAGACCTTGCCCATGGGTCTGAACTTTTTTTTGTTTTTTCCATTGTTGTTTTGAATGTTTTTCATGTGAAGATGCTTTCATCACAGTACCTCTCAAAAAAATGCGCGTCTCTACAATTTGCACACCTGCGCCCCCCAGGCCAAACTGCAAAAAAAACCATGGAAAAACCAAAATTCATTAATGACTAATATAATGATTAATGTAATGACATATTTTTTCAAGAATATAATGACTAATATAATGATTAATATAATGATTAATATAATGATTAATAAAATGATAAATAAAATGATCAATATCATGATGAATATAATGATTTATATAATGATTAATTTAATGATTATTAAAATGAAGAATTTAATGATTAATATCATGATTATGATCATGATTCATATAATGATTAATGTAATGGTTCATATAATGCCTAATGCAATGACCTAATATAATTCATATAATGATTAATATAATGATTCATATAATGATAAATATAGTGATTCCTTTCATGATTTATTTAATGACTTTTATAATGACTAAGATAATGATAAATATAATGATTTTTGTAATGGCTGATATACTTGTTAATTTATTGACTAATTTAATGATTAATATCATGATTCATATAATGATTAATAAAATGATTAATATAATGATTCATTTAATGATAAATATAATTATTCTTTTCATGATTCATTTAATGACTTTTATAATGACTAGTATCATGATTATATTTTAAGAATGATTAATATAATGATTACTATTATGATGAATACAATGATTATAATATCATGAGTAAAATACTGGCTAGTTTAATGAGTTTATATATAATGAGTAATGTAATGATTAATAAAATGATTAATATAATGATTAATATAATGATTAATTTAATGACTAATATAATGACAAATACAATGGCTAATATAATGAATGTTAAAATGATTAGTATAATGATTGATATAATGATTAATATACTGATTAATATAATGATTAAAATAGTAATTCATATAATGACTGAAATGATCAATACAATGATTGATAAAATGATCAACATCATGATTATTATAATGATAAAAAAAATGATTAATTTAATGATTATTAAAATGAAGAATTTAATGATTAATATCATGATTATTATCATGATTCATATAATGATTAATGTAATGGTTCATATAATGCCTAATGCAATGACCTAATATAATTCATATAATGATTAATATAATGATTCATATAATGATAAATATAGTGATTCCTTTCATGATTTATTTAATGACTTTTATAATGACTAAGATAATGATTAATATAATGATGTTTGTAATGGCTGATATACTTGTTAATTTATTGACTAATATAATGATTAATTTAATGATATATATATATATAATGACTAATATAATGATTAATAAAATGATTAAATTAATGAATTATTTAATGACTGATATAATGATGATTCATTTTATGATTCATTTGATGATTAATATAATGATTCATAGAATGATTCATATAATGATTCATATAATGATTCATATAATGATTCATATAATGATTTATTTAATGACTTATATAATGACTAATATAATGACTAATATAATGATTAATGTAATGACTGCATGGAAAAAAGTGCACTCCCACAGCGGCCAGCTCTCATTTTTTAACCCATCAAAATATCCCCAAAAGACCCTCCAACCTTGAGGCCATACATGGGAGACGCGATGGCACCCTCCTTGATGACCTGCACGTTTTTTTTCTGCGAGAGTTGTTGGACCATGTTTAATTATTCAATTTTAAGGTGATCATCGGCTACTTAATTAGATATTGGTGCTATAATACTTAGATATTGATTGTATGATCTTAGAATAGTTGGACAATAGTTAGTTGGGATATGGAACCCAACTTAGTTGGAATAATGGCCATAAATGTGTGGTGATTTCAAACCCAGAACTCTGAGATATAACTGATATAACCTGTACAAACATGGCCATAGACCAATTTGTCATCTAGGTGGAACTGTATCCCCAAATAGTGCATCTAAGGGGGCAGTTGTGTGCTGAATTAATATGGCGATATTCCTCTCTCTCTCTCTCTGCATGTACACGATGGAACTCAACGACCAATGGAAGTAAACCAAACATCCGTGCCATGGTTTATCAATGTTTATCAAAAATTCCCCAATGAAAATTGCAATATCTGATATTTGCCATAGCTACGGAAATTTTGCCCACAGGTCAATCATCTACAGATTAGTTATTTTCCATAGAAAAAGGTCAAATTACAGGACCGGACCCTGTTTTTAGACACACCCTGCCGGAATCTTGAAGTACTCAAAAACAACAGCGAGAAATTTGCCAACCAGTTATTAAGTTCCAAGATTCTCCTTGGAGGATTTATTGGATAAGGGAAATTCACGTGCAACCTCAGTGCGGCAAGTGCGGCAAGTCCCGGGGAAATGGGATGGACGTCCCTGACTAGAAACATCCTTCAAATAGTTCAAGAGCGCAGTTTTGATCGTGTTACGCGGTTTTATTCCCGATTCTATTCATTGCTATCAAGGGCGGCTACCTTCCTTGTCATCTTCCATTGGGCTTGTTTTTGAAGCGACTGGGAGTAGATAGCAACTGTTTGGTAGATTCCAATGTATATACCTATATATATATATGTATACTCATATGTATATGGATATATTCAAAAATATACATATAATATATATATATATTTATTTATACGTTTATATAATTACATAGTTGGTATTATTCACCGTTTTATGATGTTTTATGCATAAATACGATTGCATGACTACATATGTGTGGACACTTCCATCGATGTCTGTATACCTTGTAGCTCGCACAGATGACCGCAATTGTGCTTCCTTCATGTAGCACCAAGTGCGGAGGCGTCCAAGCTTTCACTCATGTGGTTTCAGCAAAAGTAACACTGAGTGCCAAGGGTGACCATGGATCGCCTTAGGGCATTGTAAAAACTGACTCGGGGTTTAGTTCTGCGGTTGGTTCTCCTTCCGTTTGCTGGAACCAACTTCTGTTCAAACTCACCTTCACCTCAAACAAAAACACGGCCTCAGGCACCCGAAGCTGACACCGCAGGAGCTTGCCGCGCGATGCCCACATCCAACCACAGGACGTTTTGCCATGACCTGAAGTAGTTCCGGTCCACCCCTATGAATCCTGAAGCGCGCGAGGATTTGCAGCACAAGAGCTCCAGTGGCAAGCATGAAGTCCAGGATTTTAATCAAAGATTACCAGTTACATGTGGGCTGGTCAGTGTAGCATTGAAGGGTCCACCTTCTTGATCTCAGGGCGCTTAGGCCCAAGGCACCTCCGTTCCAATGCTGCGAACCCAAACTTGTCGAAAGACGGTGTTGGCCTTGAAGTCCAGGAATAATGTCCTTCCTGAATATGTAGTGTTGCCGACCCTAACGTCAGGTGCCTCAGCACCTTCGACATTGCCCCCGCTTCCACTCTCCTCCCAGTCACATCAGCCAGAAACTCCTCCCCAACCACACCCTAGTTTTTGAGCCAAGGATGCCAAGTCAATAGTCTCCAGTGATGCTGAGTCGAGGGCATACCACAGCTCACACCGCGCCCTTTGTTGAAAATCCGGGTCCTGTCTCATAGCAGCAACCTCGTCATCGTCCACCTTCTTCACAACTGCCGCTCGCACTTTCACTCCATACAGCTTCCCGAGGCCTTCAATAAGAGAGGCACACATCCAAGTCATCAACTCCTTGAAGCCTGCCTCTGCCTCTTGCCTCTGCTTCTGTTTCCTGTACCGTTCCCCGTGGTGCCACTCTTCCCACTTCGCCCACTTCTGTCACTTCTTCCCGTTTGCCACATCGGCGACATGACTTAACGGTCTTGGGCAACGCAGGGGTGGATGCAGTACCATTGTAACAACCCATGATTCCTTCTCAAGAATGGGACAACAACAACCAACAACAGAAAGATCACAAAAAAGTACTGGTGTTAAGTGATTCGCATCACCTGTTAGTGCTGCCATCTGCAAAGAACGGCAATCCGTCAGTGGAAATGGAGCATGCATCCCCCCAAATGGACAAAAACCGGAGGTTCATTGTTGCTGGCGCCGTGGCGCGTGGCCTGTGTGTGAAAGCTTTTTTTTGGTGTTTTTTTGTCTTTGTTTGTCCTTGTTGGGGTGGGGTGGGGTGGGGTGGGGTAATAACGTTCATGTACGCTTGCTGAGCGACGTCATGCTACGTTGAGCTAGCGTTCTTGCACGCTTGCACATCTACGCTGTGCTACGTTGCTGTAGCGTTCTTTAGCGTTCTTGCACGCTTGCACATCTACGCTGTGCTACGTTGATGTCACGTTCTTGCGCTCTTGCACAGCTACGCTGTGCTACGTTGTTGTAGCGTTCTTTAGCGTTCTTGCGCTCTTGCACATCTACGCTGTGCTACGTTGATGTAACGTTCTTGCCCGCTTGCGGAACTACGCTGTGCTACGTTGATGTAGTGTTCTTTAGCGTTCTTGCACACTTGCATATCTACGCTATGCTACGTTGATGTAACGTTCTTGCTAGACATGTATGTTAATGTAGACTGCCCGGTTACGATAGGACCATTATCTTTATCTTGAACATCCTCATATGTATATATAACTTCGTTTATCTAGAATTCCCTTGCAGACGATGACGACAATAATGATGTTGATGATGATGATGATGATGCTGATGATGATGGTGATGAGGATGATGATGAGGATGATGATGATGAAGATAAGATAAGATAAGATAAGATAAGATAATGCTGATCGTGCCTGCGGCCCACAGGCCGCTGGCCACGGCGTGACCTCATTGTTACCCATCTTAAAATGGAAAAATGCAACTCTTAGCTCTTGTCACGCAACCCATTTACTGTTTTTCTCTTTATACCTTCTTGGGGTTTCGGTTTCCCTCGTTGTGGTCAACCCCAATGGCTTGTCAACGGGCTTCAAAGCAGCTTTTCGGCTGCTGACCTGCGTGCATGAATCCCATGCCAGTAGACTATCAGTATCAGTAACATGATATTAACATAGATACATACTGTGGGTTGGTGTGTTTTTTCCATCCTATCGTTGGAAATTTTGTGGGGCCATATCCAGTCTCACTACGCCGCGTCTCGACGCGCCCGGGCCTCCAAAATGTCCTTGCCACTGAGCCCCGCTTTCTGCCCCACCGACAAACCTTCGCACAAAGCAACCATGTTAATGCCCATGACCTGAATGGATGAGATCACCCGGGATAGAAAAACCATGGGAATATATACATAGCCATGGTATAGATGGCCCATTTATAGAGGTTTACCGTTCTTAAAAATGGTGATTTTCCATGGCGAACTGTTAAATAACCAGATGGTATATATATATATATATATATATCACCAATGGTAAGGCAATGTAACATGCGAATATATGGGAAATGAATAGAACTGTGAAATGGGAATATCAACCAGGGAAAATCTGGGAACATGTCGTCGAACTAATGGAGCTTGACTATGCTGGAGCTTTCTAAAAATGGGACTCTCATATGGGAACATCATTGAACAGGGATTCCAAGACCCGTTCTTCAAAAACCAGCCCGCAAAGAAATCATGCTGGACTCCACGTGATGAAATCACATGTTTGGGACCCAGCTAATATTATGGCAGAAAGAACCAAATGTTGTGGTTTGTGGTCGTTATTCATCTATATATATATAGATATATTATATATAGATCTATGAAAATGGGGGCTAGTATGGAGTAGTCCAGACAATGGGCTGTCCAACATCCAAGAATGTGGGATGACGTGGGATGCTAGACCTCTATTTCTTCACATTCTCGGGGCTGAACATCCTTACAACACATATCTTTATGTATTTTATGTGAACAGGCTATACTCGTAGCAAGGAATCAAGAAATCCCGTGGGTGATTTTTTCAACGTTCGAATCCTTCGCAGGGTGGAGAAGCGAAAAGCATCCAGAATCCAGGGGAGGGGGTAGCAGCTGACCATCACCTGGTTGACATTGCTGACCATCAAAAAGACGAAAAAGATAAGAGTTCAGAACGACACTCTTGACGGGGATAGCAACAAGCAATAGCCAACAGCCCTCGAAAAAAGAAGGTACGGACCTCACATTCGACCCTACCGCAGCCTCACATTCGACCCTACTCCAAAAGAACCGCACGCACCCTCACATTCGACCCTACCCTAACAAAAATGCGCAACCCTTCCAGGAAAAAAACAACATTTTCCGGTTCACATTTGACCCTACCCCACTTTACCCTGCCTCAAACCAGACATCCGTGAACCAACCCACCTCGAACAATTACATTCATTGCTATCAAATCAACCAGCCCCCCTTGAACAATTACATTTATTGGTATCAAATCAACCAGCCACCCTTGCACAATTATATTCATTGGTATCAAATCAACCAGCCCCCCTTGAACAATTACATTCATTGGTATCAAATCAACCAGCCCCCCTTGAACAATGACATTCATTGGTATGAAATCAACCAGCCCCCCTTGAACAATTACATTCATTGGTATGAAATCAACCAGCCCCCCTTGAACAATGACATTCATTGCTATCAAATCAACCAGCCCCCCTTGAACAATGACATTCATTGGTATGAAATCAACCAGCCCCCCTTGAACAATGACATTCATTGGTATCAAATCAACCAGCCCCCCTTGAACAATTACATTCATTGGTATCAAATCAACCAGCCCCCCTTGAACAATAACATTCATTGCTATCAAATCAACCAGCCCCCCTTGAACAATTACATTCATTGGTATGAAATCAACCAGCCCCCTTTGAACAATGACATTCATTGGTATGAAATCAACCAGCCCCCCTTGAACAATTACATTCATTGGTATGAAATCAACCAGCCCCCCTTGAACAATGACATTCATTGCTATCAAATCAACCAGCCTCCCTTGAACAATGACATTCATTGGTATCAAATCAACCAGCCCCCCTTGAACAATTACATTCATTGGTATCAAATCAACCAGCCCCCCAAGAAGATGGGAGGGGAAAGGCAGCAAAGGTAAAGGAGATGGTGGAAGACAGATTGTGTGAAAGAGCTGTGTGTGACAAAGTTGTATGTGACAAAGTTGTGTGTGACAACATCATCATCATCATCAGCATCAGCATCAGCATCAGCATCATCATCATCATCAGCATCAGCATCAGCATCAGCATCATCATCATCACCATCACCATCACCATCATCACGATCATCCGTCATCATCAAAATCGTCACCATCATCATCATCATCATCATCACCATCATCACCGTCATCATGATCATGATCATCATCATCTCCGGGACCCTCTTTTCGCAGCTAAAAACGCTATATACTTTCTCACATTCGACCCTACTCCAAAATGGGGGTAGGGTCATATGCGAAACCATTGGGGTAGGGTCAAATGCGAGGCGCGTACCAAGAACTCACATTCGACCCTACCCCAAAATGGGGGTAGGGTCATATGCGAAACCATTGGGGTAGGGTCAAATGCGAGGCGCGTACCAAAAAGAATGGTCACCTCGACTCGACTTGAATGATCATGTCAACCACGAGAAACTACGGGGATAGCAATACGTGGCATCACAGACTTCGGATCAGAGGTTCAAAACCCATCCCTCCCGACGAGATCGGTGGAATATGTAGGATTTATGTATTCATTGGCCCCATGTCACGACGGTTAAAAAATGTGAAGCCCCAATGTCCGCCATGAAATTCTGGTGATGCACCTCCAATGTTTGATACTAAAACCACATTTTCTGATGCTAAAAGCAGCATTTTTTATGGCTAAAATCACGGGATTCGTCCATGACTTTCCCATCTCTGACCCCAAGGGCGGTTTTTTGTGCCATGTGACCATGTTGACCACCAGCTTCATTCGGGCACCACAGCCCGCCTGGAGGATGATTGGATCATTCACCTCCCTATGTGTTCAATGGGCATCAATGGGCCATGGTGAACCCAATGATTATGATTTTTACAGTGATTATCACCAATGGAAAATCACCATTTAAGAAATTACAATGATTCAATGGGCCACGGCTTCCAGTTCGCAAACTGTACTGGATGGAAAGGCGCTTGAAAAGGATGGACTTAGGGATACACTACGGGCTGACACGCATTCAGAATTCGCCCCCTTTGTCAAAGACACTGTGAATTTTGCTTGGAACCACTCGCAGGCAAGTCATATAAATATTACAGGGGATATCAATGGGATATATCACCAATAGATAACGAAACTATGTTTACGTGATTCAAAATCCAGTGTGCCGAATATACTTTACCAGGCCATATGAACGGACGGGTTAAATGATGTGCTAGACCACAGGGGATTCGGGTGTGTATAATTATGCCCTATTCATCCCTATTCTTAGTCAAACCCATATCAATGGATGGGTGAAAGGGAAAATCTATGGTTGAAACGATTGTTTTTTACCGCCAATTATAGGGGATCAAGTCGGGGGTTTCCGGTTTCCTGTAAGTTTTGCCGTAAATCAATCAAATGACCATAGTAAAGGATGGGCATGTAAACACTTTACCCCAAAAAAAGAACCCTGCAGCTCCAGGAATGATGCGAACCCTCCCGTGTCAGCTCCATGGCTAGCTAGCTGGGAAATCCCAGAACTAAATGGCATGTAAATGGGAAATTAATGGAAATTATCCATCATATTTACACTCTGATAATTCAACATAGCTATGGATAATCACCATTTTCAAGAGGCAAACCATCAAACTAAATGGGCCATGTTCAATAGCTACGTCAATGTACTGCAGGCTACCCAGGATTGCATGGTTCAAAACTGGAGAAACTGTCAAAGCTATCCCATCTTTGGGGTTCCTTTGGTCTTGCCTAAGTGGGCAGTGCTCAAAATTCTCTGTGGTTCCTTTCGTGCCTGTTGCTATGTAGAGATTGCCATGATGGATCAGAATAATAATAAGAACTACAATGATCACTATTGCATTTTATTGATAATTAATAATTACTTACGGTATTATATTATGACCGTCAACCAGCAAAAAAAAGTAGTGTTGGTTATACAACTAATTATATCACTTTTATCCCTCATATCCCACCAGTATCCCTCATCATATCTGCCCGCAGCAGAACTCGTTTTGAGGATATCTGGTCGAGCTGGCCAGCTGGTCGAGCGCAGGGACGGTCAGCAAGATTTAAGTCATGAACTGATGAACTGCCATGGCCACCGGGGGACCAAAAATGTGTGTATATATACATAAATATATATATATATGGGTAAATTATAATAATTCACTAACCTGAATTAAGGCCATTTGGGGATGATTTCCCTTACTAACCATGATTCCAGTGAGGTCGCAGAGAGGTCGTTATAATTTACCCAGATATATATTAAATTTCACGAGCTCCTGGGATTTTGTCATTTTTAGGGAATATTGGATATCAAGGTCAGGATGCAATATTTGGTGCAGTGTACGCGCACAAGGGTGGCACCAAAAAACTTAAGCGTCATGGTTTGCACGGGTTTGCGCTGGATCAGCCTTCCATAAATGGAATTGGTCCAATTAATCGTTCAGAAAAAATGAAACGGTCGGAAACGGTCGGAAACAGTCGGAAACGGTCGGAAACGGTCGGAAACGGTCGGAAACATGATCAGGCCAAGACTTGTCCAACCCGCATTTTTTAAAAAATAAGCATTTCCGCGCAACGCCGTTTTTTTTTGAAGGTCCAAAGGCGTCCAAGGGGAAACGGTTGGAAACAGTCGAAACAGTCGGAGATCGCACCTTCGCTCGGCAAAAAAGACATGTTTTTGCACAATTTTCAAACATGTTTCATGAACATATGCTACAAAACAACTACTTTTTTGCCGAGCGAAGGTGCGATCTCCGACTGTTTCCAACCGTTTCCCCTTGGACGCCTTTGGACCTTCAAAAAAAAAACGGCGTTGCGCGGAAATGCTTACTTTTTAAAAAAATGTGGGTTGGACAAGTTTTGGCCTGATCATGTTTCCGACCGTTTCCGACCGTTTCCGACTGTTTCCGACCGTTTCCGACCGTTTCATTTTTTCTGAACGATTAATTGGACCAATTCCATTTATGGAAGGATGATCCAGTGCAAACCCGTCCAAACCATGACGCTTAAGTTTTTTGGTGCCACCCTTGTGCGCGTACCCTGCACCAAATATTGCATCTTGACCTTGATATCCAATATTCCCTAAAAATGACAAAATCCCAGGAGCTCGTGAAATTTAATACAGATATATATATATACACAGTATGTATAGAGTATATACAATGTGGGAAATCCTGCCACAAACAACTAGCATAACTGGGGATGGTGAAAAAACGAACCATTTGTGATGATTTTGGGGATTGTTTATGGCATTGGGTTAATCACATCGAAGCCATCTTCAGCTGGATTTCTCCCCAGACTGCCGTCTTTTTGGGGATGCGATTTAATCATACCCACAATGTTGGAGCCCCTCAGTTTTTTCAGTTGGTTCAAAAAAACAGAAAACCACACTAAGTCACATACTTAAGTATGGAAAACCACGCCCAATAAGTATGGGCTATGAATTGCAACCACACTAAGTATGGATGTTTTTGCATCATAGCCCATACTTATTGTTGCAATTCATCACCCAGTCACAGTGTCTACATTTCCAACCCAACTTATGTCACTGCTGTCCACAAGTCCATGGCGCAAACATCTGGGATAAAAAAAGCCACGGCTAAATTCACTGACCTGAAAAAAATGAGTTCATTGAAAATCCATTGATAATAACCATTAATCATGGTTAATTCATTGAAAATTCATGGTTCATTGCTGACAATAGATATGATTCCGAAACATGCAATGCAGAATCGCAGGTCAAGAAATACGTTAACACACCATGCTACTCATTGCGACCCTCCATTGTCTGCCATGCACCTTTGGCGCATGGCAGGAAACCAGGCGACCAGGGCATCCTGATTCAGATTCGCATTGCGATTCAGAGCTGAGTAAATTGGCTATATGATGGTCACAAGCAGCCCAAATATTGCGGACTTCAAGACTTGCCGATGGCAACATTGTTGATTCCCTCTGCATTTTGGACTGCCGTGGTTAAACTGGACCCCAAAACAAATCACCACATGTACAAGTTCTTGCAACAGATTCCATGCATTCCATTATATTCACATTTAAAACGATGATATATATATATATATAATATTTTGATATAGATGGAGGTATAGACATAGATATCGATGTAAAATCAAATATTTTTTTCATTTTCATTCTGCAGCTGATGGGTCTGTTCGCCCGTGCTGTCATGCACTGTGCTGGCAGCCGACTAAAATCAAATATATAAATATAGATATAAAATGATATTACGTACTTATACATCCATTCAGACTTGTTTAGGGTTCCAGGAACGGATCATCTACCCCTGGTGAACAGGTTCCCTGTCACGGTCGGGGAATGGAACTAGATCTTCGACGTTTGCGGTGCCATCTTCGTTCGATTTTGCTGTGTCGATTTCCAGTGCTATACATGGGTCTGTCTGAAACTGGTGCATATACCCCAAAGATTCCTACTCGAAAAGGAAAAATGATTCTATAATGGGGTTTCCCAATTTTTTTCCGACATACCCAAATGTCAACCAAGGATTCATTGTGAATTCTCACTATATCTTAAGTGACCTCCCAGATTTTTACTCAACTAGGGTTTATTAACCAGGGTTGACCTGACGCTTAGGGAGTAAACTATGTATGAAAATTGAAAGGTGTCTTGATCTATATATTTTGAAAATTTGAAATGTGAAACCATCCATGACCCGGTCAATCATTTTGAACCGTACCCATTTGAGAAGTGTTGATAGGACTTTCCATTTCATGTTTTTAATTTCTAATTTCTTCTCCAATGGCCCACGTAGTATACCCCCCTATCTGGTTAATTTCTTAGTTTTCAGTTTTCACCAAACAAAAAAAACTGTTGAGGCCCTCTTGGGAAAATCGGACTGTTGCTCTTACGATTCCCGTTATTTTACGTGTTAAAACAGCGAAGATATGTCAAAATCTCTATGATGATCGAACCCCCATTGAATAACCAATCAACGGTATTCTTTTACAGAACTTGTGGCACATGTTCACGGGCTCGTGTCATCGACTGGTGCACATGAAACTGTTGATGACCTGGCAGAGAGGAATGATTCTTGGGATCCCTTAGATTCCAGGTGCATAGACATGTATGTATGTGTGTATACTACATATACATACGTGTCGAGAACGAGAGGGGTAGATAGATTGGATTTGGATTTGGGTTGGAAATTGATTAGTAGATAGATCAGAAAGAGAGAGAGAGAGAGAGTTTCCTCATATGTACATGTATCCTTTGTTCATTCAAAAATCCCCGCGGTCAGACTTCAACATGGAACCCCAGCAAGTGCAGTTTCCAAAAATAAATGTCATCCACCTCAAGATGGGTTCATGGTTCAAATAATAGCCTATCACTTTGGTGCATTCCAAAAAAAAACAAAATAAACAAAGGAAAAAAAAGGAAAAAAACAATGTCCCAGATTGGAATTATATAACATGGTTAAAAAAATAACAAGATTTCATGGGATTTAACTGGTTTAACATGGTAAAGAACAATAGAAAACGCCCTTCCCAGCCTTGGACCAGCTGGACTCGGAATCGGCCTGGCAATGGATGCAACATGACTGATACACATTCTGTAATTGAATATCATATATAACTAAGTTATATAACATTTTTCAATTTTGGGCATATATATATATATATATTCTATATTATTTTTTAATACACAAAAAATATGATTATATAACATTTATATATATCACATAAAACTCCCAAGAACTATAGTATAGAACAGAGATAATATATTATGTTATCTTGGAATATTTTCCGTTTGTTCGAAAAATATCTATATAACCCTAAAACAATACCCTCCGGAAATGTGTTACAATTTGCTGTGGAAACCATTGCCCGTTTATTGACGATAACCATGGTGATTTACTTATTCAAACTGGTGATTTTCCAGTTCACCACGTTAAATTACCAAAAAATAGAATGCATAGAAATTTGGAACTGGAACAAAAGAATGTATACCAAAAAACACAAAAATGTCGGATGGCGACTTTTATTGTTGGAATTGGATTTTTACTGTTTTTTTGGGGGCGCTTTGATATCTAAATATTCACTACAAATACATATGTATATATACATATATCAAATGTACAATATTGACATACATACATATATATATATATGATATATATATATGATATATATATATACATATATCATATATATATATATGATATATACTTATATATGATATGCATATATCCGCCGACCCCGGCCTTGGCCAAGGCAGGGGCGGCGCCTGGGACCACCGCAGGTGTGGAACTTCTCCTTCTTAGCTTTCCAAGGCCGTTTGCCAGCCCTAAATGCCATCGCTTAAACATTCCCTTGGCATGCTTCATCCTGCAGCCAACAGGCACCCCAAGGCCACACATCAATGGCTTCTTATGGGCGTCCAAGCCTGCCGTTTGCCAGCCCTTAAACCCTTAAAACCCTTAAAAACCCTCAAAACCCTTAAAACCTTTACAACCCGTAATGGGGGTCCAAGCCTGCCGTTTGCCAGGCCTCAAACGCTTACCCTTAAAACCCTTAAAACACTGCAAACTGTGCAAAAGCTGCTCGGAACGCCGAACCGTGCAGGCAATAGCGTTGCCCCAAGGCCACATCGCTTAAACATTCCCTTGGCATGCTTCATCCTGCAGCCAACAGGCACCCCAAGGCCACACATCAATGGCTTCTTATGGGCGTCCAAGCCTGCCGTTTGCCAGCCCTAAATGCCATCGCTTAAACATTCCCTTGGCATGCTTCATCCTGCAGCCAACAGGCACCCCAAGGCCACACATCAATGGCTTCTTATGGGCGTCCAAGCCTGCCGTTTGCCAGCCCTTAAACCCTTAAAACGCTTAAAAACCCTCAAAACCCTGAAAACCCTTACAACCGTAATGGGGGTCCAAGCCTGCCGTTTGCCAGGCCTCAAACGCTTACCCTTAAAACCCTTAAAACACTGCAAACTGTGCAAAAGCTGCTCGGAACGCCGAACCGTGCAGGCAATAGCGTTGCCCCAAGGCCACATCGCTTAAACATTCCCTTGGCATGCTTCATCCTGCAGCCAACAGGCACCCCAAGGCCACACATCAATGGCTTCTTATGGGCGTCCAAGCCTGCCGTTTGCCAGCCCTTAAACCCTTAAAACCTTTCAAAACCCTCAAAAGGCTTAAAACCCTTACAACCCGTCATGGGGGTCCAAGCCTGCCGTTTGCCAGGCCTTAAACGCTTACCCTTAAAACCCTTAAAACCCTGCAAACTGTGCAAAAGCTGCTCGGAACGCCGAACCGTGCAGGCAATGGCGCTGCCCCAAGGCCACATCGCTTAAACATTCCCTTGGCATGTTTCATCCTGCAGCCAACAGGCACCCCAAGGCCACACATCAATGGCTTCTTATGGGCGTCCAAGCCTGCCGTTTGCCAGCCCTAAATGCCATCGCTTAAACATTCCCTTGGCATGCTTCATCCTGCAGCCAACAGGCACCCCAAGGCCACACATCAATGGCTTCTTGGTGGCGGAAGTTTCAAAAATAGGAAACCTATAGGAGAGCTTGGCTGTTGTGAATCCGGGATGGCAGAGCGAATCCACTCATGGACCGAAAGGTGCTTAAGGTCTCCTCTCTTTCTCTCTCTTTTTCTGAGTATCTATCTATCTATCTATCTAGCTAGCTATCTATCTATCTATCTATCTGTCTAGCCATCTATCTATCTATCTATCTATCTATCTATCTATCTATCTATCTATCTATCTATCTATCTATCTTTCTCCCTCTCTCTCTCTCCCTCTCTCTACAGGACCCCCCAAATAGGGGGGGTCGGCGGCACCAGGGCGCTAGCCCATTCTATATATACATATATATATATACAGTGTGTGTAAATATAAATATGCACGTATATATATATATATATATGTTTTGAATATCTATGGGTGGTTTAAAATTCGTAGAGGACCGCAAAATCACATCATGCGTTTGCCATTTTGGTTGATATGGGGGGGCTCTTTAACAGAGCTGGGGACTGTGAGACGGCATTGTTTGTGTCATGTCAACCTGCCTTCGAGATGAATGTTACTCAATGTCTACTTTTGATTTTGTGTCCAAAATTTGGTCCAAATGGGGCGACAACATCATACCACAGCCATATCTGCAATATATAGCCATATTGACAACATGCCACGTACAACACGCCCGGGGTCCTAAACCAGGCCCCAGATGTCAACCAACATGCAAACTCCAACAAAAAACGAAAGGGGAAAAGACACCTAAAATAAGGTTAAGATGGTTAAGTATGGTTAAGTTGGCAAATTTTGTCATATTCCCAAAAGAAGTTGAAATTCGTGTTCATTGCGATGCTTTGACCTACTTCCCATCATTTTTCGGGTGAGCTCCTGCGGTCGGCCTTTTGATATTTTTGTAGTTCCTTCCGCAGTCCTCAGAGCCCAAGGGGCCCAAGGGCAAGAGCCGGTTTAGATATATCTGGGTGAATGGGAATGGAAATGGATTCATGATAGCAGTGTAAAATATCCTATTATTTAAGAATATATAACAGCAATAAAATGGAATCGTTAATCCAAAATAATAATCTGGATTTATTCATCTATCCGGTGTCCTCAAACATGGCGTGCTGGAAAATCTGCGTTTAATTTACACATGAATTTCTCAACTAGGGGATGTCCCATTGCCATGTGTGATTACCGAAGGGTACAAATACCTCAAAATTCCATGGTTAAATTATGGTTCAGCTATGTTAAGCTATGTGAAGCTATAGGCAATTCCAAGGTTAAACTAAATATTAAATTCCAAATATTAATTTGCCACATGTTGAATGAAGATTCCATGGTTCAATCATGAAAATTACCTCAAAATCGATGCCTATGTTCATCGGGAGCCCCAAAAAAATCAGATCCTCTGTTGCACCAGGGCTTCTGCGGGAAAGGGATAGGCAACAATATGTAGCGGCTTATTTATACAATAAATAGCTCCATGTTATGCACATAAAATTTATTATATATATATATACTTCCGGAGGAACAAAGTTTATGTTTCTTGGAAGCTTTACAAAACATCCATCTCAGTCAACTGCGGATCACATGTTCAAGTCGGTTTTGTGTGGCAGGTGTGGGACGATCAATTATCACCCTCTTGTATTTTTGAAGATTTTAAAGGTTTTGGAGGGTGGAAATGCGACCGGGGTACGACAAAGCTCCATGCTTCAATTCTACGCAAAAAGGATTTCAGGAGAAGAAACCAAACATGTTCACCAGTCAACAAGCGCAACTTTCGTCCTACCAGTGCGTCTCGGCACATGTGTAGCAGTGCAGACAGAGACGATGGAGACAAGTAATGGCCAAGCTGAAGCACGTGCAAAAATCAGCAGATGACTTGGCAATTCCCACTAAATAAGCTTTTTGTACCCTGCGTCACGGCACATGTGTAGCAGTGCAGACAGAGAGGATGGAGACAGACACATGTTATGCGGAGTAATGACCAAGCTGAAGCACATGCAAAAATCAGCAGATTACTTTGCAATTCCCACTAAATAAGCTTTTTGTACCCTGCGTCACGGCAGATGTGTAGCAGTGCAGACACAGAGGATGGAGACAGACATGTTATGTGGAGTAATGACCAAGCTGAAGCACGAGTAAAAATAATCAGATGACTTTGCAATTCCCACTAAATAAGCTTTTTGTACCCTTCAGGATGAACAAAGTTTATGCTTCTTGAAGCTTTACAAAACATCCATCTCAGTCAACTGCGGATCACATGTTCAAGTCGGTTTTGTGTGGCAGGTGTGGGACGATCAATTATCACCATCTTTTAAATATATAAGATTTAAAAGCTTCGACCAGGGTACGACAAAGCTCTATGCTACAATTCTATGCAAAAGGATTGCAGAAGAAGTCAAACATGTTCACTGTCGGAAACTCAACAAGCGCAACTTTTGTCCTACCAGTGTATATATATATATATATACATACATTCAATTGGATTATATGTATACACATATTCTAATTTCCACTATATGTTCCCAATATGCATCAATTGCTGGGTAAAGACGAAAAAACTCAACAAAAATCCACCAAGTTTCTCTCCAGTTCCTCTTCCAGCTCCACCACTTTGGAGTTCATCGAGGTCTCCGATTTCCAGGGCGCTAGCTGAATCATCATCGCCGCCCCCGCCTCTGCCGGTGCTGACACCGGCGCTGACACCGGCGCGGCACCAGCCAGTGCCACGGCGGGTGGTGGCTTCGGCGAGGCATTGGAGCTCAGGACCTGAACAGCTGCACTGCAACTCTGAAAGTAGTTGAATCTTGCAGCAATTTGGGGATGATTCCCCTCACTAATCATCATTCCAGTGACGTCACGATGTCAGGTCATGATCAAATTCAGAATCATTCAGATATATACGTACATATTTCATCATATTTCACTTATCTCCAGTACATCCCAATCATCCTCCATTTCACCATCTAAGCAACGTTCAAAACCCTCTGTCATTTCATTATATGTGTTAATAAGTGAGGATTCCTCTAAAGGATCATGATGGATTATGATAATCCCCAATATATGTGTTAATATAAATATATAATTACTATAATCACTATACAATAATGATAAAAGTAATCACCATACTATAATCACCATACTATAAGACCACTATTATATAATTTAATCCATGACTATAACCATCAACCAACAATCAATGGATTGGTTTAGTCGGGAAAATCTTAACCGGAAACCATAGGTATTTTCCCATGAAGATCATGGGGTTTTCCGGTTCCAATTTTCCCTTAAACCAATCCAACAACCAACAAGGCTTTTGAACAATGTTCACCTCAAAAGATCTCATTCGCTTCCCAGCAAAATCAGACCTCCGTGTTGGAGACGTCCGTCTGTCTATCAGACTCCTGGCGCAGAACGAAGATCTTCGAAGATCTTCCCCCATGAAAAAAGCCACTCTGTGGAAACACCTGATATCCTATTGTTTTGGAAAGAAGAGCTTGCTAAATATGTAATGTAATGTGATGTAAATGTAATGTAATATATATATATATATGTATAAATACAAATCATCAAGTCATAGCTCTGCAACACTGGTTTTTCGCATCTTTCCCAACTGTTTGTTTCGGCCAAGATCAAGTCCCGACCATTTTTTTTCGCTCCACGGCGATCGCCGCGTGCGCGACCTCGGTGTGCTTGAGGATCTCTGCTGCTGCCGCGCACTCCGAACCTGACCCGGGAGCGATGTTTTTTTTGTTGATGAACGAGTGATAAATCAAATCAGTATATCATAGTATATCCAATTTGGTTTGACTTGATACTCATTTTTAATTCAATATCAAACTTTTAAAATCAATATCAAACTTTGCCACTCAATCCTTAAATAGTCCGTACATAGACCTTATATGTATATATGATACCTCCAAGTTAGGTTCCTGAAATGGCCACTATCAAACTTTGCAAATCAAACCTCTGGGACTCTGGGAAGTGATTTTTTCATGGTTAGTTGACGATTTCGGGGTTTGTTAATCTACCTTTTGTAAAATGCCCATTAACATAATCATTCATAATCAAAAAGGATATGACTATCATATGTTAATCAATATCATAACTATATATAATTATCATTTCCAGTTGTTAATACAGGGGTTATCATAGAAAATCACAATCATAAAAGGATATGACTATCATATGTCAACCAATATCATAATTACTATATCCAATTGTCAATACTGGGGATTATCATAACCGTTCATAATCATAAAGGATATGACTAGCATGTGTTAATCAATATCAGAATTACATATAATTACGATTTCCAGTCGTTAATACTGAACTATTCATAAATGATTATAACTCAGATTGTATATTATGATATTAGACAATGACCATGATAATACCCAGTTCATGGATGTTAATACTGGGGATTATGATCATCATTCATAATCATAAAGGATATGACTATCATATGTTAATCAATTTTATAATTGCGATTTCCAGTTGTTAATACTGGGGATTATGACAATCATTCATAATCCATGAACTGGGAATCCTGTTCTTGACCTATCATAGTGAACAGAGGAGTTCAACCTAGAGCCCCTTGCTACTTCAGGGTGTTGGACTTGGGGCTCCAGAGGTATGTTCAAATTCAAGTTGAGATTTAAGATTGAAGGCCAATGATTCACGGCGCTGACCCCCAGTTAGTTGGAAGTTCGTTTATATAAACCCATCTAACTACGGAATACTGTGGGTATATTTGTCAACATTCACCATGGTTAACCCATAGATAAGTATGGGGTACTCAACCCCTTGCAAATATCCTGCAAAAAATCACGACTTCAGTTGATTACCCGTTTTATCCGTTTATGGTCCAAGATTAAGTGCTGTATTCAGCAACTACCCATCCAGGGTTGACCGAGGAAGTAAGGGCCGCTATCGTACACGATCACGAGCAAAACCAGCCATCAGTTAATCAGTTACATGATTTATCACCACTCCATTTTCTAGGGTCAATTAGGAGAAAACCTTGGTCTGGTCATTGAATAGTTTCATCACGTTTCATCGTTACATGATGAACGAAAACACGGGAAAAAATCATCGCGTAGATCTGATGGAGGAAGCTTGTCTGCATGATGTGGTAACAATGGCAGAATCATGTCGCACTTGGCCCACATGGAATTTGAGTCGCGGTTCCCCAGTTTCTCGGAGTGATCACTGTTCTACAGGAAATCTCAATAAAACAGCTAGTACAAGCCCATATTTCATGACACCATAAAGCAGCCTGATTTATCAAAATCAAAATTGTTGCTGACATAAAAGGTAGGTTAAACCATTCAACTCACTTAAACCCGTTGTATGTCATATATTCCACGCTTTATGCCATTAATCAATATTAATCCCATAACATATTCCATTCTAAACCCAGTTTCTGACGAACCACGAGATTTCATATGTTCCTGATTAATTACATGGTTAGTACAGTACCCAATCACAAACCACTACTAGTGGGGATGGATATTCACTATCATTTCGTGTATAGTCCCAGTTGTTTTAAAACCTATCATTGTGGGTTATAGATGCTTCTGGTACTTCATATCTAACTAGATAGAACATATAAACCTTGTATCTAAATCTGCCGTGTCGTACTTTGGTCACTGTTCTCATACGAAAACCGTTTATGCTTCAACCGAGTTAAACCCAGTTCAACCCAGTTCAACAGCTGACGAATTATGTTTCATATTATACCAGATTATACCCTAATACTGTTAGAAAAATCCCATTTTGGCTTGGTCCGTGTTCAAAGCCAAAGCGATCAGATTTAAATCTCTATGGATGGTTCCTCTTCATTTTAACTATTCCCTTGTACTCCTCAAAGATATTTCAGATATTCCATGATTGTGATCTTCCCAACGATCCAGCTAGACTCCGTTCAGCGGTGTTCAAAGCCGAAATGACTCGTCCCTTTAAACTGGTTGGTTAAGAACGAATTCCTCAGGTCATGGATTGCGATACTCTCCAATATATCAAAGAGAGTATAAACCCGTCATCAATCATCAACCAACAATGGCTTACCCGCCACTCAGGTACTGGCAACCATCAATTATCAATGATATCCCCATATGTATCAAGGATAGTAACCAGATCGTATAACCCCATACAATAAGCATCCCCAAAAAGTTGGATAGTATAGCCCCGAAACAATGCCCCCCACTTCTTTTCAACCAACAGTGGTGTCATGTTTGATATGGGGCTTTCCATAAATCAGGGTACCCTAAAATGGATTGTTTATATGGAAAATCCTACTAAAATGTATGATTTGGGGGTACCACTATTTTAGGAAACCGCCAAGTCACGAATCGCTCTGGCGCACTCCTCCCGCAGTCGCCGTTCCTCCTCCAGTTGCCGCTCCACTGCATCCAGGCCGCTGCCGTGCGCAGCTGTCAGACGGGCAAACTCCTCCACGTCCATGTGGGGTTTCGCTTCGTGGGCGTCCCAAGATGGTCAAAACTCAACAAGCCTCATGGGGGAAACCTTGGAAAAGGGATGCTTTCTTAAGTCGCAGAAATCCGTTTTTAATGCTGGTCCACATACTCCCTTGTATTTTTTAAGATGGAACTTATCAAGTATCACGGTGCCTTAACCTGTCACCCATTGTCGGTCTCCCAGCATGATTTGTTTGACAGGTTGAAAGTGTGGGGTGCAACTGGTTCTATCTATTTGGAACCATATATTGAAGTCAAAAATCATGTCCGAAAGCATGTGGGAATGGGCCAAGATGAAAAACTGCGCAGTTCGGTCTTTTTGGGTTTGGGGTTTCCAAACTCTATTCTTCGGTCTGGTCTGCTCACTGGGGTCCAGAAAAGCTACATAAAACGTCGGTTGGACTTATGAATACCAATTATCCCCCTTGCCATTCCATGGGTGGGGTTGCAGTGGACCATATTGTAGAGATCTAGCCTTTTGCTCTACAAAATGGTTGTGGCACCCGTTCCCTACAAAATGGTATGTCCATAAACCCTGGCCCTACGAAATGGTATTGCCTGTCAACTGCATTGGATAATTTTGATCCACAACCATTATGACAATTTTGTGAAATCAAACCAGCGCAATCATGGTTTTATAAAAAGTATAAAAAAACAGAGCCAGTTTGTAAAGCATCTATCTCGTCAAGAACTCAGCGTCAACTGCCTTTTTCCCAAAGCCATTTTGTAGGGTTTTCACCTGTATTGCATCGTCATTCATCCTTTTCGGAGGTGGAAGGAAACTGTTTCATGCAACTTTTGCAGCATGAGAATGTAGACATTTTTTTGCCAGCAATGTCCTGGCAATCCTTCTGCACATGAAAGCTTTTTGCATTGGAAGTCACAAAAACGGTCCCAAAGCAGCGGAAAGGATGTTCGTCAGAAGAATTGCGGTGGGCCGTGGCACCTTTCGTGGTAGCGTGGCACCTTTCTTGTTCAGCACAGCAGCAGGAGCACCAAAGCCAGCCAGCACGGAATGTGCGAAGAGCACCAAACACGTGAAGGCTATTTTTGGTGGAAGGGAAATTTTAATTTCCTATAGCTTTCTGAGCCCACCGCTGCAAACACAAATATACACTTATAAAATCTTATAAAATGGTACATGTATTGAAACGGTGGGTTCTCTATAGAATGGCTACCATCTTTTTCTTTGTCAATGGCTAATTCACATTTTCTTTTAACCACCAAAACATACCCTTAAAAAACCTCTACAAAATGGCTTTTTGTCTGTTGCAGAATGGTTTGCTGTGGTGCCAAAAAATGATCATGCCTTCAAAATAAAGACGATAAACCAGCTAAAATCGACTAATTACTACATAATGGTATCTGTGACATCATTTTAAGGACTCATTTTCCACAGAATGGTAGCTTTATGGGGGGGTCAACCCTGACCATTCTGTGGAGGAAATGGCAAGGAGGATTGATAAGGTCCCATCATATGGACATCGGATATTATTAGACAACAACCCCCAAATTGGGCCCCAAATGCCCATCTGAAAACCGTCCATCCTCCTGCAACGTCTGCATTTCCACCTGCAACCTCTCACTGTTCGCCAGCGCCTTCGCGCGCTCCTTGCTGCGGGGTCTCAGGCTTTGGGGCTAAGCGCGGATATGCCCGGATAGTGGGACACTAAGCCCAGATATGCCCGGATAGTGGGACACTGAAAAAAAGGCCCATAAGCGACCTAAGTTGTCTCTTGGAGGCGTTCTTCCCATGAGGCCGGCCAGCAGCAAAGGCACATAATATGCGCATAATATCTATATTATCATATATATATATTTACATACTTAATTATGTAGCAATATACATGCATGCGAAAAAATGGGAAAGCCTCAGCAAAAATCACCAGGCAACAAGGAACTAGAGAGAACAAGAAAATCAAAAATATCAAAGTTTTCAAAAGGATCCAATCCTTTACTCTATTGGGGTGAAATTTCAAGCATGTTGCCATTGTCTCTGTCAAAATTGGGACAGAAGATCTTAATTTTACGATAGATACAATCTCTCAACTCAGCCGAAAATGATGGATTCACCGAAAATGCCGATTCCATTGACCTGGGGGTGTAGGATATGTAATGGTCACATATGTTGAGTATCTGATGCTATCATTTCAATACACCCACCAAATACGAATAGATACGGAAAATCCACCATGTGCAGACCATTTTCCGAACGCAAAACAACCTCATGAGTCCTAATGAAGATTTCATCTGGTTGATGGTCTCCACCCACAAATATGTACGCGAATGTCAGTTGGGATCCTCTTTGAAAATGAAGGGTAAAAGAAAACCAACGACCAGTGATCTATTATTCATGGTGAAAATTCGATGAAGATCAATCAAGTGGGATAAACCCTGGGGAAGTGAAATGTTTCACTCGATGAGTCTTTGAATGATTAAACAATTTCCCACTTATTGAATTAAATCCTGCGGAATCCCAACTCCTCCGGTGCTCCATTTGCCCAACAAATGGCCATCCGTTCCTCCTCCAACACCTGCATCTCCTGCTGCAATCTATCGCACTTCGTCGCATTCGCCTTATCCGCCTTGTCGGCCTTGTCCCGCTCCTCGTGGTCAGCACAGTTGGAGGCCAAAAGTCAGAAGTGACCCAGATTGACTGACCCATGGATGTTCAAAAAACACGCAAAAAAAACGTCCAAAAATTTATCGCCGAATATCCGTCAAAACCCATCGAAATCCATCTAATTTCCGTCTAAGGATCCATCCAAAAAATCCATCAAAACCTATCAAAATCCCTGTTTCTTGGTATGATCAAGCATTTGGAGCCCTCAGCTGTTGTTGAATTTGGCACATCTGGGTATGATTCCAGATTACATATCAAATCACATGGCTGGCTGGGACATCCCTTACAAATGGAATTCTAATGAGAAATCAACTACAAATCATGGGATTTTACATTGCCATGTTTGATTGCCGGAGGGAACCATAGTTCTCAAAGAAGGAGCTACAATTCAGAGAGGCCAACCAAACCAACACCTGGCAGTGGAATTGAATCATCTGGTGATGACAGAACTTCCCCCAAAGGACGTGGTAAACCCATGAACTCCCCATGTCACAGACACGGCCGCAGGTGTGTGAAGTTTCCAGAACAATGTGAATCACAGTATGCAAGTACTAAACCTGGTATGCACTGCGCTGTATATAGAGCTACTAAGAGTTTCCCAACCAGACCATACTGTAGTCAAAATACCTGTTGAATGAAAGAATGAATTCGGAAAGAAGATTTCTTCGCCATAGGGACCCAACAGGCCTTGAATACGGGGCGAGGCGCCCGCTCAAACGGGTGAAACCGCAATGGTGCCTTGCCGCCTAAACGCGCATCAACAGTCAGTCGGTAGCGGTACCGGTCCCAATGGGAGCGCAAGATGCCATACGCCGCCAACGTCAGGCAGAACAGAGGTGTCAAATTTGCCCCCCCACGATGTGGTCAGCAGCCGCATCAATCGAGACCACATTGTAATTCACCAAAGCTAGATCGAGAGATGGCCACAACAGGCACAACCGTGCCGCATTTCCAAGGAAGCCTGATATCAGAGCTAGCTAGTGCGACGACCGCAAGGGCCGGGCGCGAAGGACTGACAATGCTGGCGGTCAAAGAGCCAGGCGGAAGACTTTTCGAACCGATCTCGACTTTTGGGCACGAGGTGTGTGCCAGGCCCCAGAGCAGTAAGGCACGAGGGTTTGGTAACCCAAACCAAGAGATTAAAAGAATCCTGTTGATGGGGTAATTTGTTGAGAGTTTTACTAACTGGCTGATGGGGGGATTATGAACTAATCCAGTAAAAAGGGATCAAGTGGGGATGTTTTTCACGGCTCAATCGAAATCACCAGAGGGTTGCGGCACAGTGGGATCCAAGCATGGAATTTCTTGAGACGAAGGGAATATGGATACCCCGACTTGGGGATGCAGGCAGTCAGTTGCTGTACTGCCAGCACCAATCGGTACGACGATGCCATCTTGGGACAGCATATGAAATCGACCTTGGCCAGCCAAAGGCTCTGCCGCCAAGGGGTACGGGTAAAGAATCATGATTACCTGACGGCGGTCGTGAGACAGCCAATACCGAACATCAAGGGTCACAGGCAAGCCTGCAAGTTAAAATCATGGTTCCTCATCTGACTCCTCCTCGTTTCTCGGGCCTCGCTGAATTCGGTGGAAATCTGAAGGGCTGCACTTGACATTTGAAATGCGCCTCCATGTCGCGCTGCGCATTGCTTGCCGATGAAAAAATCAAGTTCTGAAACCGCACGGCTACACTGCGGCCAGTTCGTAAACGGGCTCCATACCGAGTATAAGCCATCTTGTCAGAAATGATGCAGCCGGCTTGCCTATTCAGCACTGTCTGCTTGAGACCGACTTGAACCACGTCACCGAAGGTTCCTCTATGTTGGCATTGCCCGGCGAATGTGGCACTTTCATCCCCTTTTCCAAGCTGCGATTGTTGGTCCTTGTGGCCAAACATCGTCTCATATTGCATGGTCTCACTGCTATCTGCTTACCATCCTCAAGCTCCAGGCCATATCGCCCGAAGAAGTGGACAGGGTTGATATAACAATACCGAATAGCCCATTCAGCTTTTGGGTCTTTGCTGGGGAGCCACCCGCTCACCCACCCGGAACAGGCCAGCTATGCTGAAGGAACAGCGTCTCCGGGATTGATGAAGCCAAGGCCGTCTGAGCTCCAATCAACTTGCAAATCACTGGCGGTCGAAGAGGCCCCAAAAACTTTCATTGAATATGCAAGAAGTGCGCTTTCAAAATCATCATGCTCAGAAGGCTCACACACGCTGCCACCACGGGGGACAGGTGCGCAAAGCTTGTCTGAGTCATGCCTTTGGATCTGTTCTAGTTTATCACCGTCTATCACACATCACTTGAAAGCAACGTCTTGGAGCCGGGTGCAGGTCAAGCCTTGAAGTCAAGGCAGGAGAGTCTGGCACATGGTCATCTGAGCCATTGCCACATAAACCACTGGCATGTTGGAAACCCTTGGTTGATGCACAATCGAAGTAGTGAACGGCAACTGCAGAAACACCGAATGCAACTGAAGCATCAAATTGCAGTAACAATGCTGCCAGAGAGCTGCATTCTGGTCCCAGATAGGGATAACAATGTACCTGGTGTCAACGGGCATAGTCATTGTCCATCTTCTGTTGATGCGGGGGCTACATGCTGGGACGAATGGACTTTGAGCCTCTCCTAATCTCTGGATAGACTATAAACCCCTTCCCATTTCCCACATGGTTGGTTTAATCCCCATCCAAAAAAAAACCTCATGGACCCCTACAAATCCCTTTGTTCATCCCTATGAATAGATGGCTCTCCCTATGGTTTGATGGCTCAATTGGCTCCTCCTGCAGCTTCAAGACCTCCTTTTGCAGCGTTTCCCTCTCCTCTCGCAGCGCGATCTCACGCCGCGCATCAGCGCTGGCGCGCTGCTTGCACTGCCTAAGACGCAGTGACGGCACGAAACACCGCTCGAAGTGTGGCCCCCGAACGATGGCGAAGTTGCTTGAAATAAATATACAGAACTGGCCTTTTTGTACTAGCTCGAACAGTCAGTTGCGTGAAACTCAACCGAGTTATATCCAGGGGCCACCACCTTATAGACGTTGAGTTGGCAGAAGAGTTAAGCTCTGCTTGAGTCTGGGTCTGGATGCTGAATTGAAATTGGTTTGATCATCATTTCTTGGAAATCCATAGATGATGTGAGTTTGCATGGTCTGGCTTGATCATCTCATAGATTCTTACATCACCTGTTTGCAGATGATTTGCAGTACCGGAGTACCTCTCAAAAATGGTGATTTGCAAACTGCTAGACTTCCAGAGGGCACATGGCTTATCATTCTGAATTGCCAGTTTTCTCACGATAAAATGAGGTGAAAACGACTTAACCCAAAATTCTGAATATAGGACATGGGTCTTCATATAATCATGTTGTTATTAACCATCATTAACCATCAACCATCATTAATCATTACCAATCATTAACCATGATTAACCACTATTAGCTCCGTGCTACCGGAGAGTCTCGCTACCGGAGAGAAAAACGCAGTCCCAGTCGCTGAAGTTCTTCCTTCAGTCTGTGACATTCACCTGTCCAGCAATTGCTGGTCGGTTGTCTCAGCCGACATACATACAATATATATATATGTATGTGTATATATATATATATAGTGTGTAATAGTGTGTATATATATATAGTGTATATGTATACAGTGTGTATATATATATATAGTGTATATATATATATATACATATATATAGCGTGTATATATATATATGTCGTGTATAATTGTGTATATATATATAGTGTACATATATATATATAGCGTGTATATATATATATAGTGTGTATATATATATATATGTCGTGTATAATTGTGTATATATATAGTGTACATATATATATATAGCGTGTATATATATATATATAGTGTGTATATATATATCTTTTGAGAACATGTAGGGGGGAATTGCTCTATTTATGAAAGAAATGCAATGCCAACTGAAGGCGATCCGGCAAGACTGGTTATCCAAGCAGGTTCACGGTAAAGTTCATCATATTCTACCTATGTGTTTCCATCATTCTCCAAGTTCCCATCCGTTTCCCATATCTTTTCCCGTGTTGTTCCAACATTTGATGTGGTTCCCATATCTTTTCCCATATTTTCCATGGGCTTCCATATTTTTCCAACATCGTTCATCATCAAAAAACAACAAAACACATATGTTCCACATGTTCCATGGTTTTCCATATGTTTCCATAGTTTTCCCATTGTTTTTCCATATGTTTCCATGGTTTTCCCCATGATTTTTGAACCGTTCCCATGGCACCTTGCAGCTCCGCCAGGCGTTCCATGGCGTCGCCCGCCGTCTCTGGCGTCGCCGAGACGTCACTCTGAGGAACCGGCGGCTTTGGGGTCGGAGGGACCTGCGCGGAGCCGCGGAAGTCATTCGGGCTGAAAAAATCATACCTCTATGAGATAGTATATATATTATACAGTATATGGTATATATATATAGTAGTATAATTATATATTTTATGTAAAAGTATATATTTTATGTAAAAGTATATAGTTTATGTATAATTATATATTTTATGTATAATTATATATGTATGTATAATGATATATTTTATGTACAATTGTATATTTTATGTATAATTATATATTTTATGTATAATTATATATGTTACGTAAAAAATATCTATATTTATGTATAATTATATATGTATGTATAATTATATATACTTATATGTATGTATATGTCATATACTGCTAGTGTATCATAATGTATCATATGTATATAATATAGGCAACCGTGGCAGCCGTCAGCGACCATGATCTACTTGAACCAAGGACTTGCTGGCTCGGAGTCCCTGTTAGTTAATGCAACAGGAACCGATTGATTGGAGGTACCTACCAGATATAAGGCCTATATAAGGCCTAAATTTCAGGGAATATCCCCACAAAATATGGCCAGAAATATGGTACTAACGTACCTCCATTTTAGGATCCTGAAATTCCCATTGAGTAAAGTTGGTTTGTAATGACCCTTAATCTATCGGAAAGGTCTGGTGTGAGCCTTGGATTTCAAGCTTTTGGGCACTATGACGAAATCCATTCGTTCTGAATGTAGGCTATCCCTTTTTGGCCACGTGTCTTCGCAAAAGCGATGTGGGTGTGTCTGAAAATAGAGAAAACCCCTACACCCAATGGTTTTGCTGATCATTATCCCTACTAAATGGCTATAATTGGGAATATACCCTATTTTCAGACATACCCATGTGGCATTGCAACAGTCTGGTCTGTCTCACTGCCACCGGGGTCAATATCATCGAGGATTTGTTGTCATTTTCGCTCATTACCCTCATTTTCTGCCGCTCACAACAGGCCCCCTCCTGATCTAATTATTGCTTCAAACAAAATCTCTACAGTGCTCCCCAAAAATAAAGAAAAGTGGTTCCCAGCCAATTTCATGGCTGCCAGATGGGGTCTGGCGGGGTCAAAATTTCAAGGGAACCACAAATGAATTGGTCGTGCAGTGAACTTCCCAAGGCACCAGTGGAGTTGGTCATGACCCAACTCCAACATCCCATCTCAGTACTCTGAGATTATGGCTCAGTTTGATGCACTCAAGCTGATTCTGACGAAAATTCAGAACCAGACTCTTGAGCCATACCCAGACCCCATATTTTCCCATGGATTCCCTGAGGCTCCCCAGGGCCGCCCCCCGGTCCCCGCAGACCCGCGGCACCGCGTCCAGAAAGGGCGCGGTCTCCGGATCATCGGAGTCAGAGTCCGGCAGTTGGCTCAGCTGACTTAGCAGATCTTTCCCACCTCAGGAGCTCATCAACCTCTAAAAAATGGGGAAAAATAGGACCAAGAAACATGGGGATTTAAAAATGGCCACCAGCAAAAAAAGCATTGTTTGACTTGTGATGTATATGATAACAATGGGATGAACACCAACCATAATGGGTATAATTCTCTATATATACATGTGGGAAACATACAATAATGTTTTTTTACATATCCACATGAAATATCCTCACAATTTTTATCAAAATTTCTATAAAAAAAAGTCGGTAAGTAAACATCCCCATTTTCCAGGTATATAGCAACCCCCATTTGAACGTAATACTATATAGATCCAAAGATCCCCACGTTTTTCCAGCAAGGAACCCTCCACACTTGCGCGGGCGGGGCCGAAGTTGAAGTTGCCTTCGTTCTGATCATTGGCCTGGCGAGAGAGGAAAACATGGGGAAAAAACTGGAGTGGTCAAAGAAATATATGTGTTCATTATATATTATCATTATTATATTATAAAGACTACACATATCATGCAAATAACAATAAGATGCTGGTATATAGTATATATGTAATATATGTATGCAATATTATATATATATATTCCTTTGGGCCTTTGGAGGAGTTTGAAAGTGTTTGCTTTTTGTACAAAGTACGTAGCTTCGGGTGTCCAAAATAATTATCCTGGAATGAGCTTCCAACCTCTGCATACCCGCAGTTGATTAAGCCAACCATCCGCCAAACCTCCGAAGAAAACTGATTCCTCCCCTTCAAAACGGAGGTCCGTTGTTTGTTCACTTCAGTTTCCCTTTTATGGTTCGACCCTGCACAAAAAACATGCCCTTCTTGGGCGATCCAAAATCGAGAAATCGAGGCTTGACGCATCGTGGTCGACCAACGTCTGGTGAAATCATGTGAAATCCCTGTGTCTGCTGGTTTGGACCCTGGTGGAAAAGCTTGGGAAGATCCCCCCCGGTCAACCCTCCATGACTCAGCCAGCCAATTTTTCGCAAATGGCAACATGGTAACCCAGGTTTTTTTTTCCGATCTCCATATGTGAATGCATTTTCGTTGCTTTCTATCCCATATGCCCATAGGCCCATAGGCCCATAGGTTTCAAGGTTGTTGTTGAAAGCCCCCTAGTTGAATCCCATTGCTTCAGTGGATATCGATTTTTCAACATGCTTGATTGGTTAAATTCCACTGTTCCTACCAGTTACATCCCCCATTTTGCTTGGTGAAATCTTCATCTGTGTTCCTCAAAGCCCCAACCACATCGCCAAATGATCATGCGTTGGTAACAACGAAAAATTGGTAGCTCCTTGGCTCATCTGATGACTCCCCATCTTTAATTTGCTGAATCATAAACAATAAATAACAATAAACAACAATAAATAACAATAACAATAAATAACAAGAAATAACAATAAATAACAATAAATAACAATATATAAATAACAATAAATAACAATAAATAACAATGACCATAGTTAATAACAAACATATGAGGGTTTCCATACCCCAAAATGGATGGTTTATGACTAAAAAACCCATCTAGAAATGGATCATAATTAGGGGTCCCCCCATTTTAGGAAACCCTTATATACAATGATAAGAAACGCTGCCCAAGGTGCCGGGGTAGGGGTCAACAGCATCATGAGCTGCTCATTGAGGTGCTCAGCGTGGCTATCACGGGCCTGCCCTTCCTCGGTGATACCCAGGTGCCCATAAAATTGGGAGTTGAGGTTTGGTTCACTAGGTGAATTCTATGCTTTATGGCAGATATATTGAACATGATTGAACTATAGTTAGTGGATATACAAACCAACATTCACAAGACTGGGGGGCTCACCTTGTAGTTGATTCAATGATGAATAGGGTGTAACTTAAGATGTTCTAACAAAGCAGTGGAAGATGGAGTAACAATTAATTGGTTTCAACCATCCTGAAATTAGGAATCTGATGCCTAACTAAGTGGGATCCCTAAGGGTGACAGCCATATTTGGCATATGCCTGGCATATTTGTTTGGTGTCCATGGAAATTCACCGCAAGGATACCCTCTCATCCCACTCATTGGGGCCCTTTTTTTATGTGCGTCCTCAGTGGTTTTCACAAACATCAAGCCAACAACCATGGAAAAAAAAGTTACCATCTGGTTATGACTAACATAGCGAACTGGAAAATCCCTTAAAAATGGAGATATCTAGCTGGGAAAATCATCTATATATACATGGACCATTTTCCATGGCTATGTTAAATAACCAGAGGGTACAAATGAAATGTATTATACCCAGCATTACCCAGTTGTATGTGGAAAAAAATGTGAAAAGCTCTCAAAAAACAATCCATGGCTCCTGGCCTTTCCATATTCCATACATGGTGGCGCCACGTAAAATTCATAAGTTTGTTTATATCATTTTATATCCCCATCTAAGTATAGTCATCATGTTTGACACAGAAAAACAATGCACATTGTAAAGCATTGATAAATTGAAAGAATGAAATATCTCTTTAGATAATCAAATGTCTCGGGTATAATCACCATAAAGCCAGTTCACCTAGTTCAGATTTTAGTGTGCTCTAGTTTTCCTACTTTTAGTTCATATAGTTTCCATCTGAGAGTTGCAACTTATAACTGTACCTAATTCCCAGTTCTTATAGCTATAGTTTGTAGTATTTGTAGTTATGGTTGATTTTGAAACTATACATAGTCAACTATAGTTATGGCTATTCTAGTTATGATTCCAGTTATTAGTTGTTAGTTCACTATTGTTTTTCATGGTTAACTATGGTTATATATATATATATGAAACTATGGTGAAATATCACCAACCGTTTCTTGGCAAAAAAAAAAAAGTCAAAAGTCCGTCGTTCATCGCGTGACGCAGACGCACCATTTTTGGGTCCAAGGTTCTGCCTCCTTCATGGCCCGGAGCTCCTCCAGTTCTCGGTAGAGCTCTTGGTAGGCTTCCTCCTGCCTGGCCACGGCGAGGAACGGTAGGAATGTGAAAAATGGGTGATGTCGTGGGTAAGTTGGAGTTGTTGTATGGTTTTTGTGGTTTTTTGGGGTGGATTTTTCATGGCAGTAATGTACAATGGGAGTTCATGGGGTTGGGAACTTGGTGGAGGTAGAATGGCAATAGTGGATGACCTACCAAACCCCCATTTTGGTGACCCCCCCGGCAATGTTTGGGTCATTTTGGACAGGGTTGACCAGCAACAACCACGGACCAGGGCGTAAAAACATGTAAAAACCATCTATCACCTTTGGGGGAGGTGACCTGTACTTGCTGATCCTCCAAGTAGTCACAACATGTCACAACCCCATCAAGATCATGGGTCTGATTCCAATAGTGGATTGTAACAAGGAGTGTACCTACATCCTCCAAGTACCCATGAAAATAATGGTTTGACCCATAAGTTTAGTAGCGTACTTTTTACCATTTCTCGGGCGGGCGGAATTGTTTGGTTTTTTTTCTCCGTTTTGTTTTTTTTTTGGGGGGGGGTCCATTTCAACAGTATTTGCAGCATTTTTGAGTAGGAACCTCTCATTGTCGATGGAATTTGCAACAGTTTGGTGCTTGAACTGTTCATGTAACATGGTAGTTTGCAACTAGGGTTCATTTAAGGTCGGTTTTAAGGTTAGTTGAGGGTTTTTGCTAGGTGTGGCTTTAAGTTTTAGGGGTTAGTTTTGGAGTTAGGGTTTATTTAAGTGTTTTTTTAAGGGTTAGTTTAGGATGTGTTTAGGGTTGGTTTTGGGGTTTATTTATGCTTGGTTTAAGATCTATTTAGGGTTGGTTTAAGATCTATTTAGGGTTGGTTTTGGGGTTTATTTATGCTTGGTTTAAGATCTATTTAGGGTTGGTTTAAGATCTATTTAGGGTTGGTTTTAGGGTTTATTTAGGCTTGGTTTAGGATCTATCTAGGGTTGGTTTAGGACCTATTTAGGCTTGTTTTAAATCTGTGTGGATTTGGTTTAGAATTTATTTAGGCTTTGTTTAAGATCTGTTTTGGGTTGGTTTAGGATTAGCGTTGGTTTTAGGGTTTATTTAGGCTTGGTTTAGGATCTATTTAGGGTTGGTTCAAAGTCTATTTAGGCTTGGGTTAGCATCTGTTTGGGGCTGGTTTAGGGTTTACTTAGGCGTGGTTTAGGATCTATCTAGAGTTGGTGTAGGACCTACAACCCCAGTGGTAGGGAACTCATCTGCGTTCTCACGTGTACAGACGAGGTACCAACCATCATGGTTGCTTTAAGGTTTGTTTAGCGTTGGTTTAGGAATTATTCACGCCTGGTTTTAGATTTATTTGGGCTTAGTTTAACATATATTTGAGGTTGGTTTGGGATCGATTTAGGGTTGGTTTAGGGTTTATTCAGGGATAGTTTCAGATTTATTTAGGGAATGTTCAGGGTTTACTCAGAGTTTAGGGCTGATTTAGGGTTTTTTTGTATAATGTGTCTTAAGGTTTATCTACAGTGTGAGAAACAAGAAAAACAGTAAGAAGCAGAGAAGCGGAAAAGCAGAAAAGCAGGCAATAAGCAGAGAAGCTGGAAAAGCAGAAAAGCATGGAAAGCAGAAAAGCGGAGAAGCAGAGAGGCAAAGAAGCAGACGGGCAAAGAAGCAAGGAAGCCAAGAAGCAAAGAAGCACAAAAGCAAAGAAGCAGAAAAGCAGGAAAACGCAGAAAAGCTGGGAAGCTGGGAACCAGAAAACCACAAAATCCCAAAACGGGAAAATAAAAAAATGTATATATATATATATATAGCCCTCCAGGTATTTGGAGGGCCTGCGTTATGCTTGTATTCCCATGCAATGACCCTCAACTGCCATACTGACCTGCCGGTGAGGGTTAACGGGATCATTCCCCCTACATAACTCATCATTCCTCGAGAGATAGCCGCTAGCCCACTCCGTGACGCCACAAATGACGAGTCGACCCCGTCCACCTCCGGTTGCGCGCTTCCGATTCCAAGAGGTCGGTGTGCATCTGCTCCCACTCCTGTTGGCCACGCCTCGGCGATGTTCATCCCTGCCCCGAACCCCGAACCGCCTGTGCGAGCCGCAGCTGATGGTTACCATTGGTTACCCGAAACGGCCAAAAAACATGGCAGACTGATGGCTGGGAAATTTCGAACTAAAAATGGAAAAAATGGAGCTGTCAGTGGGAAAATCATCAAACTAAATGGCTGATTTTCCAGCTAGCCACCTTTGATTAGCAGAGGGAATGCTGAGCCAAGCGGCTTCCAACGAGCATTGGCGTCCTCCAGTTGCTTCTCCAGGCTTTTACTCACCTTTCCTGGGTCTTTCACTTAGGCAAGGGGGAAAACCAGCAAAAACTGTGACTTTTAGGCAAAATAGGGACTTCATCAACAAAATTTTGTGTTTTTAAGCATGAAAAATCGTCAACTGGTTTTGCCGGTTTCTAGCCACACCAAAAATATTAGTCTTGTCATTCAGGAAATAGCCACACCAACTATGGGTAGTTGTGGGTTGTGTTACATCTAGTTGGATATGTCCAAGAATTGCCCGGCTGCCATATCTCTGTTTCCCTGCGGAAGCCACCCGAAGTCGACTCTCCATCTTTCGGCAGAGCCTCTGGAACAAGATAAAAATCTCTGCTTAAACCTCGACTCTTGGCACTTTATGGCACTTTTGGGGCGGGGAATCCGCACCCCACTCTTTTTTGGCACAGCAGTTCAAGAGCTAGCATGGAAAAGGTGAAAGCAATAGGTTTTCCCCGCAAGGAGATCATTCCCCAACTCCCGAATGCTTCAAAACCATTTGCCTATCAAAAATCAGAAAACAGCTCGGGCGCCACATGGTACCATCCGCCATATTTGTCGCTCCCCCCAACGCTGCCGCTTGGTTCTTTCCTCCAAGCGTCGCTCCTTGCTGAGCATCTCGCCCAACGCATTGTCTTCCTTCATCTGTTTTTGCATGATATTCACCTGCTTCAATAAATGGGAATGTAATGGGATAGTTTGGATATTATGAGTATGTATGTATGTATGTATGTATGGATGGATGGATGGATGGATAGATGGATGGATGTATGTCTGCCTGCCTGCCTGCCTGTATGTATGTAGTTGATAATAAGAATGGTGATTGATCAACCTGTGGATTTGAGGGGTACCCTATCTTCACACAAACCTGGGGATTGCATGGGAGCACTGGTAGAGATGCAAAATTGGGAAGTTATTACGGTCAGTTGGTTGCAGGAACTTCATAGGGAATACGACGATATTATATAATATATATATATATGTGTGTGTGTGTTTGATATAGTGTAACATTATATAATGTGATATAATATGATTTACTATAATATAATATAATATAATATAAGATAATATAATATAATATAATACAATACCAGTAGTACCGCACAAGGCGGTGGCGGAAGTTTCAAAAATAGGAAACCTATAGGAGAGACTGGTTGTTGTGAATCAGGGATGGCAGAGCGAAGCCACGATGGACCGAAAGGTGCTTGAGGTCTCCTCTCTTTCTCTCTCTTTCTCTGACTATCTACATACCTACCTATCTATCTTCTATGTATCTGTCTATCTATCGATCTATCTATCCATCTATCTATCTATCTATCTATCTATCTCTCTCTTTTTCATCTAATTACCTATCTATCTATCTATCTATCTGTCTATCTATCTATCTATCTGTCTATCTATCTATCTATCTGTCTCTGTCTATCTATCTATCTCTCTCTCTTTTTCATCTAATTACCTATCTATCTATCTATCTGTCTATCTATCTATCTGTCTATCTATCTATCTATCTGTCTATCTATCTATCTCTCTCTCTCTTTTTCATCTAATTACCTATCTATCTATCTATCTGTCTATCTATCTATCTATCTGTCTATCTATCTATCTATCTATCTGTCTATCTATCTATCTCTCTCTCTTTTTCATCTAATTGCCTATCTATCTATCTACTTGAGGCCGGGGGTGGATGACGAAAGCTAGCGGGGTAGGAGAAAGAAGGAAGGGAAGAGGTGAGTTGCGGAGGGACTGTCATCATCGTGTCGCGGCATTGTTCGTCCCAACGAGGATGCAACAATGATATATTGATATATGATATATAACAATGATATATATGGGGGAGGGGGCAGGGGGGGGCCCTTTCGCGGGAAAAATCACGTGATGTCCTTGGGGAGCCCCGGAATACGTGCTAAAGCAAGAAGGCTCTAGCGAGCTGACGCTAGCTTTCGTGATAATGACAAAAATTGCCAATAATGATAAAATGTAATTGAATAACGATGATGATGATGATGATGATGAATGATGAATGATGAATGATGAATGATGAATGATGAATGATGAATGATGAATGATGAACGATGAATGATGAATGATGAATGATGAATGATGAATGATGATGATGATGATGATGATGACGAGGACGCGGACGAGGACGAGGACGATGGAGAGG